>CAUYRT010023568.1:0-21836 GCA_963574885.1 Lepilemur ruficaudatus
CATGCCATTACTCCATTTTAAGTGAACAATTAAATGATTTTTAGTAAATTTACCAAGTTGTACAGCTATTCACATAAATCAGTTTTAGAAGATTTCCTTCCCCCTATTAAGTCTCCTAATTCCCATCCCCAACTACATTTCAAGCATGCCCCTCCCCTTCACAATGCTTACCACATCCCTCAGATATGGGTCTACCCACCCAACCCCCGAATCCCTGGTGGACACCACCACCATTTGAGCACCATAGAGTTAATCAGTCAGTACCAAATTGATGGCGAATACATGTGGAGCCCATTCTTCGGTCTTGTGTCACCTCACTTTGAATAATGGGCTTGAGCTCAATCCAGGATAATATAAGCGGTGCTAGCTCACTGTCGTTTCTTAAAATTGAATAGTATTCCATTGTAAACATACACCAAATTTTAATAATCCACTCATGAATTGACGGGCACTTGGGTTGTTTCCACGACCTGGCAATAGAGAATTGTGCTGCCATAAACATTTGGGTGCAGATGTTTTTATTATAGAATGTCTTATGCTCTTTTGGGTAGATGCCTAATAATGCTATTGCTGGATTGAATGGTATTTCTATTTTTAGTTCTTTGAGAAATCTCCAAACTCAGTTGCTTTTAAAGTATTCTGTCTGTGTTGGTTCAGGTCTTCTGCAAAGGACACGCCCAGGCAAAAATAAATACAAGCACTTTCTTGGGAGAAGTGCTTGTGAAAGATAAAGGGGAAGGGGAGAAATAGACCCCTTCAGACCACAGGGCAGGTCCAACACTGTGAAAGAAGAGGGGGAAGAAAGGAGCTTGGGATAGGAAAAGGCTCAGCTTGCAGTGTGCCAGGTTCAGGAGGTCTCCTAAATCGAATTGCCTGTGAGAAGAGTTAGGCTTCCGGCAGGAAGGACTCAGCTGTGGTATACCACCATGCCCAGTGTTGGGTGGGAGCGGTCTCGGGGGAGAGTGGCCTCTGTGTACACACTGCACATCTTGCCGCAGGTCCTCTCTTAACAGGATAGCTCAGGGCTGCCACACTGTCTTTCATGTTTTGTGGGTTCACTAAGGTATCTAGAATTACTTTTATTTATCCTGTTTTATCATCTGATATTTCTTCTCTCCTATGTTTCATGTATTTCATCAAATGTGGTAAAACTTCAGCCATGCTTTCTTTGAAGATTGCATCTCCTACCTTTCCTCACTTTCTTGAATTTATGTAGTGGGTATATATGCTCAACACTCCTGTTCCATCATTCATTTTTAAACCACTCCTTTATATTTGCCATATCTTTATTTTACTATACTTCATTGTGAAAATTGTCCTTAGATTTCTCTCCCAGTTCAGCAATCTTTTGAGCTATGTCTAAAATGCTTTTGACCCACATTTGAGTTTTCATCTTTAATTACCATATGTCTCATTTCTAGAAGATATATTTGTTCTTTAAGAAGTCTACCCATTTCTATTTCAGTGTCCTGTTCTTTTGTGATAATTTTGATCTTTTTACTTATCTCCAAATAATTTGTAGCCTGCTTGTTTTATGGATTCCTTCAAATTGTTCTGTTGAGTTTGTGTTCTGATTCTCCTGTCTGTTGACTTCTTAATCAATTTGCTTCCTTTTTATTGTATTTTTTTATTGCTTAGCTTATATTCAGCAGAAATTTATTTTTTTCAAACCTTTGTGTTTTGTGATTGTTTCCAAATACTATCCCAGAAATTTTGCCATTCCAGAATCAGTTTACACATTAATTTTTTACACTTTAGATCCCTGTACCATTCAGATGCCAGGCTCAGATCTGGGCTTTCAATTTCTCATGTGAGTTTTTTGTTTGTTTGTTTCACCTCCTGGTATAACAGGAGGGGAAGTTGGCTTGTTACTTCCCTAGAATGATGACCTTTTATTTTTCCTTTCCCTGAGAGGCCACCCAGGGTATGTTAATGCAAGGCTCTAGGTTCTACTTTTCATCACTTTGGCTTCTGAATGGGTAATAAAACCCTAATCCAATACCCCTGATCTTAGAAGGCATTAACATCTTTCTTAGCTTTGCTTCCCACAGGGATAGGTCCTGAGACAAGGACATATAGACATATAGACTATAAGGGCATATAGACTCTTTGGGAGGTACCCAGAACTCCAGTAAGACAGAGGGCAAAGGAATAGCAGGGAGGCCAAGAGAGTGTGTTTTTAAGCATGATACCTCAGTGAATGATCAAAGTGGGAAAGTGGGAAATGGTACAAAACATGGGCTTTAGAATTAACTTACCCGGAATGTTAAGGGAGCTTCATATACTTATGCACCATATCTAAGGAGTCATTGGTTGAGAGTTACTAGGGTAGAGGAAGGAGGAGAGATTATTCTCTGACATTTCCAATGTGCCATGTGTAATTAAAGCAAGCTTCTAGAGCTCTGGGGAAAGAAAGCCCTAAGTTACAGTGAAGCAGACCCTGGAACTTGGAGGTCAACAGGAGCTCCCCAAAAGGCCCAAGGGGTATGGACAGAGAGCTCTCAGCATCTGCTGCAATATCCTGTTACTTGCCACAGTTCTCTCTTGACCATAACACCTAGATTTAAGATTCCTCTTTGCTATGGTTCTTAGGAATATTTTTTTCTTTGTTTTATGTTTAACAAGTTATTTACATTTTTTGTTACATATTTTATCAATCCTTTTTAAAAAAATGTATGTTTATAGTTGGAAAGAGGTCCTAGATCAGTCCTCATGTTGCTGGAACTAAACTTCCAAGATATTTTCATGTACACTTTAATTATATAAATAACATCATGCTAATAAATAAATATGCCATCACATCTTGCCTTTATATTCAAAATAACTTTCACATTTTTTCCATAACAATAAATGTAAGTTCTGCCTCATTTCTTAAAATGTATTTCTTCAAACTTATATAGATATTTATTTATAGAATGTCACTACTACGAAGAACGCAATAAATATCATTTCACCTATATTCTTGCATACCTATGCTAGTATGTCTGTGGTATAGATTTCTAGTACTAGAATATATGAGTCAAAGTTTTTAACACATTTAAAATTTTAAAGCTATTTACCAAATCCATCTAAATTGTTTTTTTCATTTTTTATTCTCACCCACAGCATAGAAGAGTTTCTTTTTCACTATTTTCACTAGAAATCTATAAAATCCATTTTTTGATTCTTCAATGATGTGATGAATGAAAAGTAGTAGATCACTTAATTTTTTAATTTTAATTATTAAAAAGAAATCATTTTATATGTTTTGGGTCATTAGTATGTACTTGCGTGGTTTTTGTTCATATTTTTATTGGCCTGCTCATTTTTTATTGGATTCATAAGAGCTTTTTTATATTATGAACACTAGCCCTTTGTCATATACCTTAAGTGTATTTTTTGAAGTTTATATTTCATCTTTTCAATTTGTTTATTATGTTTTATTGCCCATGTAAAATTTTATGTAACCAATTTCATCCATTTTTGATTTTGTGGTTTCTCATTTTCATATCATGCATTTTTAAAGCCTTCTAGAATTATTAATTATAAAAGGAATTTATGCAGTTATTGAATGCTTATTATGAATTGGATATACCGTGGCATGAGTGGAAAGGGTCGAAGCTGAATAAGAAGCCTTTGATTGCTTCAAAGAGTATCATATTAAATATAAAATATTTTGTTCTGTAGAAGGAATGAAGTAAATAGACCTTTACCCCTCTACAAACAAACAAGGGAACAGATAACAATTCTCCAAACTTGTGTATTTTTTTAAAAGAAAAACTCAAACCAGTCAAAACATCAACAAGTATGGTAAATAATAATATTTAGAACTGATCAGCAAGAAAGCCAGGCCTAGAACTCAAGGTCTGTTTATACACTGATACTGTGAGACCATCAAAAACAGTGCCTCTTCTTTATTAGCTGAGGCGAGATCTGCAGGACTTACAAAAAAAAGGGATTTTTTTCTTTAAAATGTGCTTTTTTAAAAACGTTTAACCAGTACTAATCTCAGTAGCATTTTTAGACACCAACTATAATGACCAGATTTCGCTAAATGCTGATGCAAGAGGACTACTATTTAAGACATACTCTCTGTCCTTGGGGAAAGATAGTTAGAGACAAAATATACATAAGTGAAACAACAAAAGAATAACTTGAAGACAAAATAGTGTAAGATAGACCCTGTGTATATATACATACTGACAGAGCTTAGGAAAAGTGTGCTCAGTGTCCCCATGGTGATCAACAAGTATACATACTAACTCAACGTAGAGAGTCCTTAAGTTGTAATCTTACAGATCATATTGACGTTTGCTGACATTAAGAATTCTTGGATATTGAGAAAGATATAAATAGAAATACAATTATATATATAATTATACAAAAATATAAATATCTACCAAAAAATTAAACAAGTAAGGACAACCTAAAATCTTGATCGTTTTTATGTTAATGTAGTAAAGCAGAGCAGTGAGCAAGCCATGAAGGCAGATGCTCTAGAAAGACTGCTATTCTTTGTTTTCATATACATAGTAAAACATCACCCCACAAACCACATCCTGACATTCCTGACATTCACGCCTCCTATACATGCCCAGCCCCGACCTTCTTTGGCTTGAGTTGCCTGACAGCAAAACAGGATTCAGAGGGAAGATCAAAGGAAGGGAGCAATAGACTCTAGATAATCTATTATGCAGAAAATCTACTCTGGGAAGTCTCAGCTCTGGGCCATGTACTTTGGAAACTGGAATGTTGGTGTATAACTTAAGGCCTCATGAGTTAATTCATCCAACAAACACTTTCTGAGTACTATGAGCCAAGCACCATCTGTTTAGATGGATGGAGTCAAGAAGCACTTTTTAACCAGTTAGGGAAGGAAAATCTCAGGCAAGAATATGATAAGTTGGAATGGTAAATTGGATTTGTAGAGCTAAGGAAAACATCACAGATATTGTCTGAAGGCTGGGAGGAGGCTTCAGATTAGCCATAGAAAAACTGAAAGTAAAATAGGCTTGAAAGCAATGCTTGGAAACACCATCCTAAACATGAAGAAGAAATTTGTCTTTCTTTCCTGTCCTGGGACATAAGCAAAAGAGAATGTGGAGCTGATCTTCCACTGAACCCTGAAGTTGAAGGAGGCAGAGGAAGTTAAAGCCAAGATTGCTATGAAAAGAAAGCCTTCAGCAAAGGGGACTGAATGATTTCCACTGGGGGCTTGTGAGGAGAGGCAGTTGTATTCATGGGGTGAAGCAAGAAGGAAGAGGGCAGTTGTCTGGATGCTTTCTTTGCAATCAAGATAATACTAGAGCTCAGTAAGTGAATAAACAAAATTATAAGTTTGCTAATAGTTCCAATCCCAGAGATGCTGAAGAGGAAATATTTTTTCTTTTCTTTTCCAGGCAAAAGTCATCTCAGGGTAAAACTCAGACCAGGTTTGATGTTTGCACGTACCCCTCAGTTAGTGTACTTCAAGGCCTGGGAAGTATAGAGACCCCACAGGGAGGGTATGCATCATTTGCTTTTATTGAATTTTAGTATTAGAACATGGAAGTGTCCTATGTGCTCTTGTATCAGGCTACAGGGGACATATCTTTGAGAGAGTCTGTGTCAGAAACCCAATGTTGTATAAAAGAAATAGTAAGGTCAGTGCTGGGGTCTGCATGCTAATAGACAGGTTCTACAGTATGTTTTTAATAACAAATACCTACTGCAATGAGCTGTTAATCTAGAGCAGCCATAGGCCTGAAGACTTAAAAGGATATAAACTAATAAAGCCCAGCCAAAGATTACTATAAATAAGGCAACCTATACAAATGCCAGAATTAAATCCATTTGTAAGTCACGATCATCTCTCTAGATTTTTTCTTCTTTTTCTCTGCATTACATGAGATTTTATTTTAGAGAAACTCAAAATACTCTAGAAGGATGCAGTTGAGATCATTGCATGTGTAACTGAAATAATTGTACAATTCTATTTATTACACATTGTTAAAAAAAAAGATTTGAAAATATGTTGAAAATGAACTTGAGAAAGACCTGTCTACCTCAGTCTCTCTTATCCTCCCACATGCTTTGAATTTGTGGACCAGGTTTAGGTGTACTCTTTTTTATAGAGATAAAAATCTTTTGCTATGTTTTTCATAATATACTTTGGCACCATTCTTCAAGTCAAATTTTAATTTGCAAGAAGTGATTAGATTTGGGATGAGAAGTAAGGCCAGTAGAAGCAGCTGGCCTGATTTGTCTAGGGGAATCACTGCAAGCCTGCTCGGTATAAAATTTGTGGCTAATTCTCCTATTGGATATCTACGGCACACCACCTTCTTGTTTATTAGCATGCAGTGTAGCCACCTGGGAACAAAGACTTTGGTTCAATTATCTCTTGCTTCCCTGAGCTCCTCCTAGCACTGACGAAAATATTCCATAAACCTCATGCAAAAACAAAAGTCTTCAGCTAAGTAAAGATTATTTTCAACTTTCTTTCCCTCTGTGTTTTTCCTACTTCCTGCCTTCCCATTTTTCCCCTAGGTATCAAATCATATTCCACACTGTTTCTTTCAGTTTGAACATTCTCAATTTCTCCCCTTCCATTCATCAATCTTTCTGCCACCTTTCCCTTAAGTATTTCCTCAATTTAAACCTTATTCAATAAATAAATACACTTCACAGACTGAACAGATGGATTACAGGGCTTTTTCTCTTGAGATTTCCATCTATTGCAATTTTCACTTCCCAAAGAAAATCATGGTGATGATAGAGGGTCTATGCAGTTTTGCACTGTGTGCACCATGCAACTTCCCAAGGCAGGCTCTTTACTGCGCTTGATTTGTAATTCCTATTTTGTTAACTATGGTGAGAATGACTGATTCTTATCCTCTTCTATTTGAACGCTTTCAATGACCAATGGAGACCTGAATATTTCACTAGATAGCCAATAGTTTGCTGTTAACCATCATTATAAAGTTTTCCATTGCATAGAGCTGAATTTCACGTCTATCTTCCACTATTAGTATAACAGAGAACAAACATCATCTCTTTTTCATAAGGCAGACATTGAAACAGCAAAACACAAAACCCCCTGTTCCTCAGACTAAATATCAATTACTCCAGGTATTCCTCGGATGTCAGTGTGTCCAGGTGCCTCATGTTCGTGGTTTCCTTACTGACAAACTTCAATTTGTCAAGTTTCCTCTTTAAATCTGGTCATTCTCGACGAATGGATTGGCCATACACAATTTATGACCACTACTAAAATATTAATGTGTATCTTATATATGGGAAACTCCTTTCAAAAGACCTATGATATGCATGGCCCAAGAACATGGGTCACCACCAGGTACAAAGGCTATTGCATCAACTGGACACACACTAGGCATCCTAATAGCTGTGATGAAGGTGGTGACACTCAGCCGTAGGGAGGAGGCCTTGAATCCTGCCCAGCTCACATCTGCTTATGTTGTCTACTGCTCAAGTAATAATAATACATCAAAGTTAAGTGAGAAAGACTGTTTCTCGATGTCTGATATTTATTAGCAAGCTATATTAATTCTCCTACACCAGTAAGTCCTAGGAAAATAAAATAAATTTATCTGAAAAGTGATTTCTAATTGTGTCTGCAAAATCTGATGTTTATTGCTTGAGATATGAGTCTGCAATAGGGAATGCTTTAGTCAACAAGACAATTACAGCAAAGAAGTTTTGTCAATGAGATCAATAGGGAATCTGCTTTATGCAAAGAACTTTCATCAAGTGCTCACATGTGCCTGTCACTGAGCTAGGCTGTGTCCTCTGTCTTTCCTCTAGACCAGGGGTGGGGAATCTTTTCATATTGGAAGGCTGCATTAATTTAGCTATAATCAAATAAGACTGCATTTAAGAAACTTCAGTTAGATATACTTAAAAATGTACATGATTTTGTAAAAATCTAACTACTATGTACTTAATAATTTCAAAAAATTAAAACTGTTAATTTTAAAGTTAACTAACATTTTAATGACTTTATTGTGTCTGATTTTCGTTGGAAAGTATTTGAATATTTGGTTGCAGCATAGAGGTCTACAGTTTCAGTTGATCCTCTAGATAAGTATCAGTCATTTGTGACCTTAATGGCATCTTGATTTGGGTTATGTAGGAGAATGTAGATTTGCAGCAATAGTGGTTGAAAAGCAAGAAAGCATTCTTTGGGCATGTTGCTGAAGGCATGGGTATTCTGCATTTTTCTGTATTTCAATTGGATCTTTCTTAGCATCAAACAATGACTTTAAAATGTCATCCACTGAGAGCTCAATTGATTCCACCTGTAGTTCTTTAGGTACCTTGGTGATATCAACCAGGTGAGGCTGAAATGCTAATTTGAGTGTGATGTCCTGCTTCTCAAAGTCAGTGAACCTTTCATTGTACTCTCCAATTAATAGTTTATAATAGCTGCGTATTCTTCAAATGATTAGCATATATCATCCTGTTTATCAATGATCTTTGCTAACTGGGGAAAATTCTGAAATTTTCTTTTGAAGAAGTGTTTTGGAAAAAAAAAACTTTTTTCAAAATGCTTGGATTTTTTTGCCACATATACAGATTTAGTTTTATCTTTTGACATGCATGATATCACACAGAAATGCTGCATTCCTATAGGAATTTTTTTTAATAATTCACATTGCTGATTCTGTTCTTTATAAAATTTAACTATCTGTTCTCTCAGAAATAAAATTTTGGCTAACATCTTCCCCGTGATAGCCAAACTACTTTAGAGTAACAGCCAACACACTTTAGAATGATATGGAAAATCCACACTGAATATCTCATCCTTCAGCTTTAGCATGTTATAAAACTGATGGTGGCATGTTGCATTTGCATGAATATAGTTAACAATACTTACAACTTTTTGCAAAGTGTCTTTAAAATAGTAGTTTTAGCACAGAGATTCTGCTGATGCAAGATACAATGAAAAGAAATGAGAGCATCTGAATCTGTTAATACTTTCTTTATTTGTACAATAAACCCTTCATGTTTTCCTGTCATGGAAGGTGCACCATCTATACATACACTCACTAAATTTACCAAGTTCAGTCCATTTGACAACATTTATCTTGAAAGTTGTTGAAGATATCTATTCCCCATGTTCTGTTTGCAGAAGTGCCCAAAGCAAGTAACTCTTCGTAGCAAAGAAAATCTGTTATGACCCAAATGAACTATAAAACCTGCACTTCAGTAGTATCAGTTGATTCATCCAAAGTGATTGAATAACATATATTTTCCTTTTTAAGGAAAAAGTATTGCATGAAGTTGTTCTGTTAAATTGAAGGCTAATTCATGTATTAATGAAAAAGTATTGCATGAAGTTGTTCTGTTAAGTTGAAGGCTAATTCAAGTATTGCATGAAGTTGTTCTGTTAAGTTGAAGGCTAATTCATGCTGCCAATCAGTTATGGTTCTCCTTGAAAGAGGTAGTTGTTTGTACTTTGAAAGGTTATCAGGGTCTAAGCATCCTACAACTTCAACAATGCACTCTTTCAAAATTTCTCCATCACTGAATGGCTTCTTTTTATTCCCTGAGTATATAACCTACTTTATAAGTTACATCAGTGGCATTATTTTCAGGTCTTATTGCTGCTTGAAAGGATTGTCTTTGCTTTTGCTTTTCATCTTTTGATTTCTGCAATACAAACTTTCATGCCTTTCCCTCTAATTTAAAATACTTGTTTTCCTTATGAGTGTTATAATACTGATGAGCATTGAATTTCATTAATGTTAATATTGCAGTATCACAAAGCAAGCAAATAATCTTATCTTTAGGAGAAACAAGATAATATTATAATTCCCAATCCTCATTAAAAAATCTGTTTTCTTTCTTCAGCGTTCTCTTGGTCTTCTTTGACCTGATGGGCTGTTAAGCAGACAGAATTAAAAAGTACTGTTGAGCTGTGCAACTCGTCACAAATTCCACTTCAAACAGAAACACAGTGCACCATTGTCAAAAGCTGATAACATACTAGCGTACTTGACCCCCATAAACTCTTACTAACCAGCCTCGTGAGGTAGTGGCGCCAGTCAGGAGAAGGAGGTTAGAACTAAATCATGAGTGAAGCAGCCGTCAGTTTAGTCCTTATGGCTTAGTAATGTTCTGATTGTGCTTGTCAATCTGAGAGGATTATTTGTTGAAACTTATTTTATTCTTTGGTATTTTAAATACATATAAAAATAAAATAAAAATATAAAAGACGAACAAAAATGTATTAGTAAAAATGAAAGGATTTATTCTGTAAAATTTGGATTCAGTCAGAAGGCTGCATTTAAGGACCTAGACAGCCACATATGGCCTTGAGGCTGCAGGTTCCCCACCTTCATCTAGACTCTTTCTGGGCTTTCAATATGGATCAAAATAAACAAAGAACGGCCACATAGTCCCAGATCATCAATGTCTTTCACTGAAATCCAGAGCATTTGTTTCAGGGCCTCCCTCACAGTACTGAGGCCCCTTTCTTCTGGAGTCTGTCACTCTGATATACTCAAATTGCTAATGAGGGGAGCTGGTTTCTCATCAGGCTCTTCCCAGCCTCACTGGGTTGAATGGATGTGACTAAATCTGCATGGTTGATTTCTCCATTGGCAGAGTCACCTGGATTTCAACTTTGTTTTATACTTGGCAGGAAGAACTCATTTAATACACTAAATATTACTTTATTTTGTAAATGTTTTATGTAAAATAATTCCTGAATCTTGGTATATGTAAATAAATTCTTGCCATTTTGAATTTTAGCAGCTGACATCCAATACATTCATATAGTTTGGTTGCCAATACTGTCTACATGGAATAAATAAGTATAGCCCTATATATTTTGAGAGTCCACATTAGCCTCATTTTACTTAGATAATAGGTGAAATTATAATAAATATTCAAAATTCACTAAAGAAATCAGATTTGGCTAGTAACCAGTTAGTAAGCGTAACTTTTCATAATTTTCCTGATTCTATATCACAGAAATGCTCCTAGGTTCCCTGGGCCCTCTGTACTCAAATTGGACCCTTCCTGTCCTTAACCACAGCTTTTGGATTTCGTGTTCTCAAAATCTGTATCCTGGTCCCAGTATTTTCTTAAGGTCACTAGCATACTATACACCAAATCCAGGGACCCTTGCTGAGTTTTATTCTCTATTAACTGTGGCATTTAATACTGCAGACAGCCAGCAGTATCTCTAGAAATCTTTCCCTTCTTGTTCTTGGGGACATTCTATATTTCTAACTTTATTGATAAGTCAATAGATATTTATTGAACTCTGAGAGTCTATCATGTATGTCTTTCTTATTATCTCCCTCCATTGCTCTTTTCATGATCCCTGCACACAAATCTAGTCTTTGTCCTTCACTGTCTACCTCTTAGCTATCGGCCTAAGAATCAAATTAGTAAAATTATAGGAATGTTGAGTTAGAGGGGACTATTGTGACCAGTTAAACCAATTAGCACTCTATGGATGAGGATTTACACCGAGCAAATTAAGTGTCTCCACTAAGACCTCTCAGCTCATCAGTGGCAGAGCCCACACCAACTTATGGGAAAGCCAGAGGGATTTCCATGCTGTCTCTTAACTAGTGCAGAACCTGATTCCAGATCTTCTGAAGCTCAGATCCACTCTCCTCCTGATTTTCTAGTTCTGTCATCATATTCCTATTCTTCTCTATTGCAGAGTCTAGATTTTAGTTATATTTGATATCTCCCGATTTCTCACTTCCCCCACCCTTAGAGCCAAATATTCATGATGTTCCATAAAACCTTTCATCATGATGCCTTGAGAATTTGAGGTTTTTTACTCAGAGCCACCACTAAAGTCCAGAGCTGCATCCCCATGAACCTGCGTAATGGTCAACACCTTTGCTATGGTCTCCCATGTGTCATTAACCATTCCACACTCAAATATCAGAAATATCACTTTTCCCACATCAACCTGTCAGTAACCCAGTGCTTATCTCCATTTATGAACAGTTCTCTTTAAATGTTCAGAAATGTTCAGAAAAACAAAAGCAACCCTTTGGAGAGGTAACATCTGTGACAAGTGGAAAATATAGACATCCTGCTATTAAGTGTTAAGGACCCATTCCAAGAAATTAAGCTTTGAAGAAGGGTAAAAAAAAAATAAAAACTAAAGAGGTTACTGAAAAGAACTAGCCTGCTGCATCAAAGACTACTTGGAAAGAGAACAAGATAGAAATTTAATAATCTTATGTGCTGACTAGAAGAAACAACCTGTATTCTTTCCACATTGTGACACCAGACAATAGGCTGGCAGAAAACTTGTGAGATAGTAAAGCAAAGCTGAATCAAATCAGTTATTGGTTATAACTGTTATGACACAATGCTCTGGTGGACCTCTATTAATTCACAGGTATGCAGCCACATTTTGATAATGTATAAGAACTTAGTCTATAATGGAGGGTCCTCACTCTTGTGGAGATTTCCATCAGCTTTGAGCAAGTCATACAACTTGACTCAATTTAGTTTGCTGCTAGTTTCCTGCCTAACCTAACAGCCACCACTGCCATATTTTATGGAACATGCAAGAGCTTTGCTTCAGTCAGGGTGATCAACAGCTGTAGTCAGATGGCAACTGACTGAAAAGTGAGAAAGTGAAAAATACTGAGATAATGGTGAATGCTTTTAAGCACATTGTGAGGCATCCTTATATTGTAATTGTAAAAAAAAAAAAAAACTTTTCCTGAGTGTAAGGTTTTGAATCAATAATACCTTTATTGTGCAAGTGTACAAGAACCCAAGGACATCTGTAAGATGGTAACAGAATTTTAAAGCAATATTTCCTTCCTTTGTTTTGTTTCTCCTTCTTTTCTACCTTCTTTCTCTTAACAAATATTAGGTCATTAAATCTGAAATGTCTGATTTCAAATCAAAAGTGTAGTTTGTTATGTCTCAAACAAGAAGCAGTACTATTGATCAAAGTATGCACTTAACGTAGTTTTGCCATTTTAACGGTAGCTTGTTTATACCAGCCGCGAAGAAGCCTAGAGAGCGAGTACAATGAAATCACAAAAGGTGTTTTCCACAGCTTGTTGAGAATTAAATATTTTTACTTGCAAACAGTGGTCCAAAGCCTGAAAGTAGTGGTAGTCGGTGCAAGGTCTGGTGAACATGGTAGATAACAGAGAGTTTCCAAGTCCAGCTTCTATAGTTTGAGCAGAGTTGTTTGCGTGACAGTGTTGTCTTGTAATAAGATTGGCCAATCTTGGCTGCTTAATCACAGGCATCCTCATCATTTCATCCAATTGGTTGCAGTAGACATCTACTGTAATCGATTGACCAGGTTTCATGAAGATATAGTAAATAATACCAGCACTGGACCACCAAACAGACACCATTAGCTTTTTTTGATGAATATTTGGTTTTGGACTGTGTTTTGGCACTTCATCTTTATCCAACCATTGTGCTGAATCCTTGCAGTTGTCAAAAAGAATCCATTTTTCATCACACATAACAACACAGTGTAGAAATGGTTGGCCTTTATGTCCTGACAGCAAAGAAAGGCAAGCTTCAAGAAAACTTCTCTTCTGACACTCATTTAATTCATGTGGAACCCATCTATCCAACTTCTTTACCTTGCAGATTTGTTTCAAATGGTCCAATATTGTTGGAACAGTAATGCCAAACCTTGCTGCTAATTTCACATTTAGATTGAGATGGATTTGTTTCCACTACAGATTTCAGCTCATCATTATGTACCTTGATCTCAGGTCACCCACATGGTTCATTTTCAAGATGAAAATCATCAGAATAGAACTTCTCAAACCATCACTGTGTATTCATTAGCCATATCCTTCCCAACCACTCCATTAATATTTCTAGCTGTCTGCCTGCCAATTGGTTCTATGATGGAACTCATATCAAAAATAACCTGAATTTTTGACTTATCCATGCTTTCACAAAAATTGCTCTAAAAATTTTTTTGGAATGATAATCACAAGCCAAAACATGTGTTTGAAAGAATGAGGATGTACCTTCACAATAAAAGAAGAAACAAGAAGTGTCAAAGTAAAATGCCAGAAATCAACTGTCAAACTTAGTACTTAAGGAATTGGACAACTAATTTCAACATTAAGTATAGTAGCTTTGTTTTTCAGTGTGTAGAAATATTTTTTCCAGCTATGTAATTCTTGGTACCCAGAAGATAAATGTGATTGATATGATCTACTTGAAAGTATATACCCTCAAGGAAAGCAAACAATATCTTTAAATACTGTAAAGATATTTAAAGTTGTATGATTTCTGAAAGTTAGAAGTGAATTTTAATGAATTTTAATAAATAATCTAATCCAGATGATTTTCCCAATTATTCATCCCTAACTTTAGTTTTGAACAGAACTTTGATTCTAGAGTTCACCTAAGAAAACAAATGAAATCATTTTGCTTAGCAGTTTGATCTTCCAGGGCTCATATTCAATTTGTAAGTTCTCAAGAATTTCTTTAAGTTCTCTTCAGGAAACTGGTTCATTCTAAAGGAATCCTGAGATTTGAATAATACGATCCACCAACAGATGCCCCAGGCCTATGTCAGAGTGTAGGTCTCACCTGATTCAGGCCCTTGCTGAGCCACTGTCACCCTGACTTGAGAGGGACCCTAGCTCTGGGTCTACCCTGTTCAGCTTTCTCCAGCTGGACAATAGTGCTGCTTTTTCATACCTGTCTCAGTGTGTGAATTGAACAGGGACATGAGGGTACTGGTTATTCAACTTACATAATTCTTTTCTACTTTGTATCGTGCATGATTCACAGTAGTTTATAAACTTGCTTTGATAAAAGGATAATATTCTTAAAATGAAGTTCCATTATCAGAGATTTATGAAGAAATATAATAATGGGATGTGATAGACAAGTCAAGAATTTCCTTAGAAAATCATTCTTTACTCTCTGATTTTTTTAACACAGTAAGTTTATCAGACAGGTTCTAGGCATTTCCTATGGTACTTACAGCAACAGATCTTTTGTGCATTCAAACAGGTGAAAGTAGCAGATCAGAGCCCTGCTATTGATTTGTTTCATTCTGGTGAATGTAAATGATTCAAGTTTGGCAGCACTTGTCCTGCTAGAGATAAAACAGAAGGAATATGTGCACAGCTTCAAAGGTGCAGCTTGACTCCATCGGTAACCCAGCATGACAATAAATACAATTGGCATTCTTAAGTATATATCATAAACTCTCCAAGAAGTCAGTTCTATCTTCCCTGAGATCATTATAGATCTACAAAAATGAATAGAAGGAGGAGAACATGGTGAGGATCAAAAGAGGCAGCAACTATAAACCCACCTGTTTTGTTGATGTGAGACAAGTTACACTAAGTCGGGGAAAACAAAAAAGATACCTTTTGAGGTCCACAGAGGAAAACACAGAAACTGCTAATGGAAAAATTACCCTGGTCCACTTAGTGTCGTGATATTATGGTTGTTTCTGCTCCACTCATGCTGCTCTACCCATGAGCAATCCCTTCTTCAAGAAACTACTTAAAGTTGAAATGTTTATTCATGTTTTATTTTCAAAAAATCAGTAATATAAAAGAAAGGCATATTTTCTTTTCCTGCATTTGTAAGTCATATGCCAAAAAAAGCTCTTGTTTAAATTGCTCCTTAGTATTAAGAGGGTTTGTGCAACAAACAGGTTTGGATTATATATCTTCATGGAGCACAACGTGCCTTGGATTTAACGGGACACATTCCACAGGTGAGGCTGCATTTACAGGTGCAGTAATAGATTTATCTCTCAGCACAAGCCAAAGAGCACAAACATTCCTTAATCTTTCTGACAAGACCTTAACTTTAATATTGTGCTATGTTTGGAAGACTGTATTTCAAAGCAGAAGCAATACATTTAATTTCAAGATGAGAACTCAAAAAATGATAAAATTGATGAAGAGAATCCGAAAGAGTGAGACTCATTAAAATCAAATATGTGTGGCTATGACTGCATACAAAATCATGGGTCATTGGGGCCAAACAGAAAATGTATATGCCAGACATTGAAATGGTATAGTTTTACCTCTGTCTACCATGTGTTAAGAATCCCATCCATATGTCTCATTGATAATGCTGGGGAAAGCAAGGTAACTTTGGGGAGCATTAAGAAAATTATGGATGCATTATAATGATGTCACAGCAAAACTGAGGCTAGAGGTTCAAATGGCCTCTAGACTAGGAGTTCTTAACTAGAGATCCATCCCAGAACCATCTGGAGAAAGCCTTTCAGAATGTGCATTTTGGAGCTTCTCTGACAGTCGTTTTCACTTAGGTGTAGAATGATACCCAGGCATATGAATTTTAAAAGTCTTCTAAGTGATTGTAATGACAATCCTGCTTAAGAAGAGAAAGCATGTTCTAATTTATAATTATATATCTGCCACCTTCCTACTACATTGCAAACTCCTTTGAAAGGAATCTGTCATATTTCCCTTGTGTCTTTTGCTATGCTTAGCACAGCTAGACTGTAAGCTGCAGGAGGGAAGAGCGTGTGCTAGTTTTGTTTATTATGGTATTAATAATTACTGCTGCCCACCCTTCCCACTCCACCCTGAAGCTGGAAGAACACATGGTCTATGGTTAGGGCCCAAGAAATGGAATTAAAAAATGCATAACAGAAATGAATTATATGCATATGGATTTGAATTGATTTTTCCTTTTTTTCTGTTGTTATTATTGTTTCTTATATACCTAGCGAGTTCTCAAATGTTTCTTGATTGAACACACTAAGTTTTGAAGGTTAAACTTGATTCATTTTAAGGGGCTTTTGAGTGGTATTTGTAGAAATAAGTTTCAGTACTTTATATTTCTGTCCTTCATTTTGGGCCTTTGTAAAATATATCTTTGGTTTATACAAGACTTGATGAGAATAGCTCAGTTGTAACTGCTTCTTTCAGAAACCTGGGAATCAAATAACTAATCCAAAGTAACAAAACAAGCGGATACAGTTGACACTATGACTTCAGGTACCTTCCCAAATGGCATTGTTAGTGGATCTTGACTCACAATACTAGCATAACTCATTATTTTTATAGCTGATGTATCAAAAAGTTGTTTGAACCATATGACCATATGATTTTTAAGGTCCTACAATCCCAATTCTATTATGAAGAGACACATATTTTCTAGTAAAGTACATGGAAAGAAATAGAGCAGTTCTAGTCCTTAAATAATTACTGAAATCAATACTGGCAGAGCATCATGCCAGTATCATGCATGGGATCAGGTATCAGAAATATATTATAATAGCCCACTTTCATGATATTCTAATACCATTCACTGATAACTGGAAATAACCAAGAATGCAAAAATTGATTGGCATCAAACATGTCTGTTACTTATCATAGGCCACCATCCAAGCTCATATATAGATACGATTTGAAATGTTCACCTAACCATCTTCACGTGACTTGTAAGCCAAAAATTTCTCAACATCTTTATTAAAGATGGATGTGCTTTAAATATACAAGTATATTTGTAATGGACCATGCTGAAGATGTATAAATGGGATATGTGCTTTGTTTCCATCTTCACTATTGAACTTCTGATGTATAAAGTCTTGCTTATTCCTCTTCTACCTATGATCCTGCCTCTTTTTCAATCTGCATGACATTGATTTTGTAGCTCACTTACGTATTTACCTTGTTCTGTCTTCTTTTAGATTTCTATCAAATTGTATACACCTATAGGGATAGGAGCCTTTCTTAATCAACCTGTGTCTCCCACTATGACAAGCACATAAGAGGGACCCAATTATAGACTCTTTGAATTGATAATCTGTTATCCAGAAATTAATAATGACAATATCTTCTTAATCCCAAGAGTAATTACACCATTGTCATTGAAATAAAAGGAGAAATTTAACTTCAAATTTTGTACTTTTTAAAAAGTAGATATTATAAGGCAATTTAAAGTAGATCTTTTAAGCTGTCACCAAAGGCATTTATTCTGGTTAAAAACTTGATCCATTTATATATTCATGCATAATTTATATCCCACCCACTTCCAAAAATTAATTGAAGGGGGCATTAAGGTGATGCCAATTATGGAAACTACTAAAATACCAGTAAAAAACCAATCATAAAAAGTTTTATTCCCAAACTCATCTTGGTATTTTAAAATGTTTATAGGTTGACCACATCTATGTGCATTATCTCCACACCAAATAGAGTTTGGGGAGATTTAATTATTAAATATTTTAAACTGGTTCCTAGTTTATCACATAATTCTATTTCAAACATAGCATTTTATATTGTTTCTTTTCATTCACACCATTGATTTACACTGTTATTTAAATGTTAAGAACTATAGAGTGAATTTAAATATGTATTTGAAAACCCAGGTGAAAAATACTTTAACTGCTGGCTTCAAGTGGATTTAAATATGGAGAATTCCGAAGAGTTGGGAAATCAGCCCAACACTTTTCAGTCCCAGCAAAGCCACAATGACAAGAATTACAACCTGTTCCCATTTTTCTTAAAAGGTGATTTGGGGTAAGGACTCCAAAGAAACAAGAGAGTTCTGTTCTAAGAGAGAAACATGAGGCAAATGGAGACAAAAGGAGACCCCAAGGACAATAGCCTCCCCCATTTCCGCCATCCAAAGCTCACTTGCCAGTTTGCATGATTCCAATGAGCTCTGCCCAATTAACCTGTCCAAAGGGGTTGTGTGGCTGATGTTTAACTTTGCACCCAGTTATGCTGAAATGTACAGTACATCTTGAACTTGTCATTTAAATTGAAAATGAAACATTTAGACCCATCAGTACAAGATGGGTCCCACTAAATACAGGAATGTGTTTACCCAGGTGGGTTCATTTATAATTTTTACTCCATGAAAAAAAGTGTCAATCTATCTTGCAAAAAACTAAAATCAATTTTAGAGTTTTAAGGAAAATTTTCCCACAAAATGAATCATAATTCAATTTTCAATATTGGATAATTTGATTGAATGCCTTTATATTGAATGTGCCAAAAAAAAGTTTGAGATGGGATTACACTAAGAATTTATTAATGATTTCTCATTAAAGTTATATATAAGCAGTCCAATCAGACAAAGCAGGCAAATCCTGTTGGTCCAATTAAGACAATCATGTGATAAAATAAAAATAAAAGAGCTAGAGAATACTTTTTTGAATAGCTGGGTGCAGTGGCTTATGCCTGTAGTTCCAGCTACTTGGGAGGCTGAGGTAGGAGGACTGCTTGAACCCAGGAGTTTGAGGCTGCAGTGAGCTGTGATGACACCACTGCACTCCAGCCTAGGTGAGAGAGCAAGACCCCATCTCTAAAATAAATAAATGAATAGAAGAATAATGAAAAAATAATGTAAAGCCTGCCACTTAGCTTTTAGAAGACACATGTAATGAAAGAACTATATATCATCCATAAAGAAATCTGTAAGTGATGAGAAACCCATAAATAATGACAGTGAATGGTAAAAGCTAAGGATTTCATGTTCAAAGCCAATGCTGTTTATTAAGCTCTGGAAAATAAACCCCTTCTTACTTCTAACACACCAGATGAAGTCACTGTTAAACATGAGGTACCGTGATAACCTGGAACAGGGAAAGAAAGGTCTGCTTTTAGACTGGAAATAGACCTGCTGCCCTGACCTCTCTCTGATAGCTGCCAGCCTTGCTGGGTCTGTGGGTAATTTAGTAAACTATTATAGTATACTCTTTCTTAATCTACTCTCCTCCCACCCCCCGCTGCCCCCGCAAAGCAGTCTTTTATCCAATGTAAGTTCAGTGCTGCTCTGCCTATAAGAGTTTCAACAAAAATCAGATTTGAATGTGGTTGCAGGCTCCTCCAGGGAGGCTATAGGCAAAAACATTTTGGAAATATTGGCTTAAAAGTAGACTTGTTGTAGCCTGGGAATGGAAATAAGGTCTTAAGAAAACAATTAAAACATTAGGACCAGACAGCGCTTTCTACTTGTAAATAAAGCCGTCTGTTACATACTGTTACATACTTGCTAAGCCTTTAGCTTTAGTGTTCTTGGAGGGGCCAAGGGAAAAAAGGCAGAAAAGGACAAGAATGCAAGCGGAATTTTGGCAAAAAAGACACAGCCTGTATTTGGTATTTCCTCTTCAACCAACACTGTTCCATCACCTCTATCTCAGCACGGGGCTTCCTGAACCTGCCCGAAGGGGTTCTTCTTCTTCAGTTGCACCAATCTTCTTATTTTCTGTGAACAGTATCTTAAGAATGTCTCACCCTTTTCTACATGCCTTTATATGTATATGGTGTACTTTTTTGTGACTAGCTTCAAACTCAATGCCACGTACAGGAAGTTTAGCTGTTGGACAAACAGAGGGTAATTTCTAGAGAGCCTGGGCCTAGTGTGTGCCAAACAATAGATAAGCAGAGAAAGGGCAACCCATTCTGCTTGCACTGATGAACTCACAACCCGGTGAAGAACACAAGTGGCAGCGGGGATTAGGGCTGGAGACAGAGCTAACATGCATGAGCCTTGGCTCATATGACCTTTTTTGTACATGAACTGGTTGACCCAGTCCCCTGGGTCACTGACAGAAAAAAAGCCTCCCTTGGGCCTCAAGATTACTACTCCAAGCCATCGTTCCCTAAGATTGGCCTGGCCCATGTCATCCTAAGTGCTCTATAAGGCCTTGTAACTTCAGCTGTCACATCCAGGGTCCTGACCTATTTCTGTGCACATGTTCTTGTCTGACCGGGCCAATCTTCTGCTTCAAAACCTTCAGTTGTCATCATTGCCACCATTTATTGGGTATTTACTATGTACCTGGTAACATATTAGGTGCTTTACAAATATCTGCTATGATCCTTGCAACTTATCTACTATGATTATTGCATCTGTAAAGTATATTTTACTATCCCCATTTTACAGATGAAGAAAAGCAGACACAGAGAGGTTAAAAAAATTAGCCTAAGCATGCAAAAAGTGGTGGTATAGGTGAGAATCAAATCAAGTCAGTCTGGCTCCCAAGTCAATGTTCACTGCACCAAACCTCATAGTATCCAATGGGTTCCCTCAGCATTCTTCTCAAAGCCTCCACGATTCCACTGCTGCCTCCCTTCCAGCTCCACCTCTGGCCCTCCTTGCTAAGGCAATAGTTAAATAATTGAGTCCACCACCCCCATCCTCCCCAGTATGTCTATTCATGCTCTTTCCTCTGCCTGAAATATCACTCTCCGATCTAGCTTAGCACCTCCTCATCTTTCCAGACATGGGTTCTCTCAAGAAGGACTCCCTGACACCTTTCTCATCTGCACAGCAGCCTGCGCCCTCCCCATCAGAGCACTTTCAGTAGTACACTGTCACAATGATCAGCTGTAGGTGTGTTCCCACCTACATGTAGCCGTAAGAAACGTGTCTCTGTCACCTTCACACCTCCAAAACCCGGCGCGGTGCTTGGCACAGGCAGAAACTGAGAGTGCGTGTTGAATGGAACTTATGTGAAACTTGAGAGGTGTTTTCCCATTAGTGTGTGTGTGTGAGAGAGAGAGAAAGAGGGAGAGAGAGAGAGACAGAAGGAGAGAGAGAGAGAGAGAGTGAGAGTGTGTGTTTTAGTCTTCTCAGCTAGATTTCATATTTTTTGAGACTAGGAACAATGTCTTTTACTTTTGTTAGTGTTCTAGTCTTTCAAAGTTCCTTGGCAACTGCAGATAGTAGAGTGAATGGCTCTATTTTCATGTCAGTTTAGAAAACACCCATGAAGGTGAACTATACAGAAGAGAAGGGCAGCAAGGGGGGCAATGGCAACAGAGAATGTGTATTGTGTGGATCTCACCAGCTTGCTAAAGGATTTAAGATTCTAACAAAATTAAACAATAGAAAGCTAGGCAATTAAGAATCAACATTGAACTGAA
>CAUYRT010023569.1:0-10558 GCA_963574885.1 Lepilemur ruficaudatus
CCGCTCCTCTAGGAGGCCCCTCTAGGCAACTCTCTCCGGGGTGTTGGTAACTGGTCCTCGTCAGCCCTAGGGGTAGTGACAGCTCTTTTATGGTTCTGAGTAAATGTGTTATCCCCTGTGGTTCCGCTATACCCTGCCCTCCTGTTTTAAGGTAACGTCTCCTTTACTTACCCTAATCTGAGTGTATCATATGTTTCTGCACACCTTTCTTATGCTTCTAGCAATTTATCCATGTATGTGTTTTCCAGAATGAGAGTCGGATATTATATAAACAGTTGTAAAAATTACTGTCTCATTAAATTATGAGCACTTTTCAATGTCTCTAAAAGCTTTAGTAGCTGCATAGTATCCCATTTCATAGCCATACCATAATTAATTTTAGTATTGCCAATCTCAAAAATGTTTAAATTGGAATGATGCAGTATATATTCTCTTATGTCTGACTTTCGTCTGTGTTGACTGGAGCAATGGTTTGTTTATTATTCTCATTAACATACAATATTCCATTATATGCATATAATAAAAATAAATAGATTGTGGATGGGCAGCTGCATAGATTCCACTTTGGCAGCTATCATAAATAGTGCTATTATTAATATTATTTACATACCTTTTAGTAACTATATATATATTCATTTTTTTCGGGTATATACCTAAGAGCAGAATGATAGTTTACCATAATTAATTTAACATTGCTATATATTTAGGACCATTTAGCAAATAAGCCTTGAACATCATTATTGAGGTACTTTCTTTAGACTATGGAGGGGTAAGAATGCTCTACCATGTAGGTGGCGGAGTCAACCTACATATCTGTAATAACAATAATTTCACCATTGAAAAACTCATCACCCATTATAGTCATAATTTTGCTAATTATTTGTGAGCAACCAGTTTTACAAATAAAAGGTTCTAACATTTATATATATTATTTGAATTAACAAAGCCTATGGTGTTGAGCCATAGTCATCTTGATTATACTTGATTATATACTTACTATATCTGGAATATAAAGTCTTGATTAGATCAATTGACTATCCCTAGTAGCATACAAACACATGCATGGTATCACCTTGCATATTCTAGAGTATTTAAGAGTAAAATAGAAACACCTTAACAAGTGAGTTTTTAGGACATCATAATCCAATTTTCAAAATAGCTAAATTTGTGGGCAAAGTTTTTTTTTGTTGTTGTTTTTTCCTAACCCAGTGTTTTTTAATAAGATATTATTGGCATTTTGAATGGAATCATTTTTTTAAAGATTAACCTGGACGGGCTCATGAAATGCAAGCCATTCAGCATCCCTGACCTCTGTCCACCAAATGCACAAAGCACCCCCACCCTAGCAAGTGTGACAGCAAAATTCCTTCCACCTTGTTCTGGTCATGCGGTTAGGGGAAAAAGGGTGGGTATCGAGAAGCACTGTTTTAATCAACATTTGGCTTGAAAGAAAGGGGACAGAATAAGGTAAGGGAAATTGAGAACATTATAGGCCAAAGAGGGCCCCGCCTTCGCCTTCAACTCTCCAACTACTATATGTGTTTGTAAGAAAAGTCATCTACCCTTCTGATGACGGCCCAGAAATGTTCTCAGTGAGAAGTCTCGAGCTGTTCTATAGAATCAGAAGTTTATTTAAGGTACAAGAATCAGGCTTTCTGAAGTTAGAAAGGTAATAAGTAGTTCAGATGAGGAAGGAAACACGGAGTGAGATCAAAACTGTGTCTCACGCAGGCTGCAGGATTCCCCGTGGCTTAGCAGAGCGTGGCCTCTGCGATCCAGCCTCGTCAGAACCCCTGTGCGGCCCGTGCGTTCTGCCTGGGTCACGTCATTTAATCCTCAATCCCCTCCTCTCCCAGGTCTCCTCCACTGGCAATTCTCCCCCTACCCAGCATTTATTACCTAACATACTAAATAATTTACTGACTTATTATGGTTTTCATTTTCTGCAAATAAACACCCACTTTAGTTCATGTTACGCAAGGGCTAGAGTGCTTGTTTCTTTTGTTCATTGATGTATTCCTATTACTTAGAACTCTGTCTGACATTCAATAAGGACTTCTCTGTTTTGTTATTCTTACTTTACAAGTGAGAACACGGTAACTGAATTACAGTGATACCCAGCAAGTGGTGGAGTCTGGATTGGAAACCAAATGACTCTATTGTCAAAGTCCTTTTTCTTCTACTTCCAATTTTCTACCCGCCCTTACCGGTTCTTTCTTTTCCATAATCTTGAGTAATGTTTTCCTGAACGCCCAGGACTGGATTAATTGTCCACAGATCCTATTCTTAAGTCCAGTTGTAGCACTGCTATGCGCTGTTGTAATTACCTATGTGTGCTTTTTTGTGTTTTACTCCAACCGGTTTGTAAGATTTTTGAGGACAGAGACTTGAATTTTGTCCATCAGTGAATTTCCAGTGTCCTGCACAGGGGCCAGCACTAGTAGGCACTCAGTAAGTCTCTGCTGAATTAATTCACAAATAACATCTACACACTGACATGTTATCAGGACCCTCATTTTCTGTTGCATGTTTCTTTTGTAAGCAACCCTGTGGGGCCAGAAATCATATCTGAGAAGGTAAAGAATTAGCTCAGACTCTAAAATAAGCTCAGAATTAGCTCAGCCCCACGGTTCATCAAGCTGGAATAACAGACACAGAGTTTGCCAGCTGCGAAGTCAACAGGAGCCACTATTTCCCCCAAGAACACACTGCAGCTGTAAAGTGTCCCTTCCTTTGAGTGACTACTGCTTTCATACACACTGAGAAATTTTGTTCTCCAAAATCACAGACTATCAGAACTTTTGCTGTTTGAAATCCTCTCGGTAAGAAAGAAATATCCCTTTTTTGCCTGAAGGATCTAAGTCACTTTGACACAGAGGAGCATTCTTGATATAGAACCCAGGTGCAGAGTTTCAGATGAAGAGTTTCTGGATGCAGCATTGCATGCTTACCTCCACAGTAATGTTTACAAGGAATGGAAAGGACCCTAGGTCCACTTTGCAGTGTAGACCTAATGTTGACTCCTTTATACACAGCTCTACTTTGCTTTGAGCCTAGCAAAACACTAACCTCTACCCTATCCCTATGTGCTAAAATAACTCTACCTTTGCCTTTGTTTGGTGAGACACCCACAGTTCTTCTGGTGTACAATCTTTCTCATTGCAATGAGTCAAAACCCCAACTTTGTTGAACTTCAGTTGTGCCCTGGTGGTCTTGGCCTGATTGGGACACCTACACGCCCTCTCGTGTTCCAGCCCGGTGGTTCTCAAGCTGGCAGCATGTTAGAATCAGCCAGACATGCCTGGACCATTCTGAAAAAATTCGGATTGAATTAGTCTAGTAATGAGGATTGTAAAGTTTTCCAATTGATTCTAATTTGTAGCCAGGGTGAAGAATAATTTTTTTCTAGCCAAATAGACCCAGAGAAACCTGGAATGAGTATTACAATTGCTTCATAAGACCAAACTCAGCCCCCTAAGTCAGAATCTTTGGCTGTGGACTTGAAGAGTGTGCAGGGTTAGTGCACTGTCATGTTTACTCCCACGGTGGTTAAACACACGCTCACTGCACCCTACTTCCTGTCCAGAGCACTCTCTCAATTTTCATTTTCATTTTTCATGGTTAGCAGTGAACCAAGAGAGAAGAAAAGAAAACAGAGCAAGCTCTGTGTGGTGCTGAACAGGAAGGGTTTTCTCTTAGTTTAGAGTTGTCATTTGAGATGATTTGTCTGTTCACAAGACTAAGCAGGGTTTGCTGGGAGCCAAGGCAGGAAGCTGGAATAGTTGGGAAGGAGGAACACTCTGCCTAGTCCCCCACTAACAGAGGAACTCAGGTTGAGAGTTTTAGCTATTGAGAAGCTGCTCATTGTACACCTGTAAATCTGATTCTGTTAATAGGTGACACACCTATCTATATACTGTGAATTAATATTTTTGACCTTTTCTCTCCCTTGAAAGGGTAAAATCATATTCCATCGTACTTGTCTGTGCTAAAAAAATTTAACATGCACTATAATACAGTCTATCCCTTTTAAACTTTTTACATATGCTGAGAGCCTCAAAAACTGGAAATGACCCAAGCCTCTCTCCACCTGAAAGTCTCTGTTTATGCCAGACAATTTGGAACTGTTCTTTAGAAATAGTCTCTGTAAATGCCTAGATTCCACCACAAGGGGGCCCCCGTGTCTCAGATAAAATTAAGGAAACATGGAAGACCTCATGTAGTGAAAGATGTTTTGCATGATACGTTTTTTTTTTAAAAAAATATGAAATTTTTATAGAGTAGAGACAATAATTTGATCTATAGTTAATATACTGTTAATGTAATGGTATATTATTTTGTGGCTTACTTGTAACATTCTGAAATGTCTAATTTCCTCTTGATATGAAGAACAGTACTACATGTAGAAACTGCAGCATTTGTAGAAGTCTTTATATTACGTTGTATCTTCTGTTTCTGTAATCGAAATGATAACACAGTATCTCACTGATCACTAGAAGTGAAGTGCGGAATTTCTCTAAAATTACCCAGAAATAGAAACTGAAAGAATAAACTATTAATAGCACTATAAAATAAATGAACTTTTGACTCACTTCACTTTCCAGTAAATGCTATTGACTGACAAGATTTCTAAAGAATTACTTTCTAATTCTTGAAATGTTCAGAACAGGGGTATTGCTATGGTTCGTCAGTAAATGAAAGTGGCTAACATACATTAAAAATGAATTTCTGAATTAGGATTATTATTTAAAAATAATCAGGTGATATTTTTTGAGAGTATTATTTTTAGTTATAAGTTTTAAATAATTATTTTGTGAGAAAATTCTATAAAGAAAAGCTGAATATTATCATTCCTTCCACAAGACATCTCAAAGCATAGAAACCAACAATGTGATGGTAAAAAAGCAGCCCCTAAACATAAAGCAAAAGTGAGCAGCATAACTGAAAATAATTGACTATAAGGATGACCAATAAAATGTGATTTATTGTATTAAAGTGTTTGCTGCTTCTTTTTGTAGAGGGTTATACATTCTGCCCCATTGATGCCATGCTCGCTCATATGATTTAGCGCACCCAGCGAAATGAGTGCCGTATTTGAGCAGAAGCTCTAAGAGCCATTGAGTGGTTCCACCATGTTCCTTTTCTCTCTGCCTCGAGACCAGCAATATTTCAGTGAGGGGTATTTCATCAGCCTGGGTCGTGGAGCATGGAAGAGATCCACAGACTACCAGTGATATATGGTTTGAAAACATGTGAAAGCAGATTTTTTGTCGTTGTGACCCCCTGTTATCCTGATTGATACAATGAATGTACCAAGCATAAGGAAGAAAATACTATATTGGATCTCAAAGCTATCCGACTTTAATGTTGAAAAATGGTGTAGTAGAGCCATGGGCTCCATAAAAAAGCCAAAATGAAAAAGAAAATAAAAATAAAAAAGCAAAGACTAGAATCATTGTTGGTGTTAGCAACAGACTGCTGCAGTATTAGAAGTCACTACAGGAGTGGTAAGCCTAGATAGTATGCTACAGTAGAAAAATTAATAGGTACTAATTTATTGAGTGTCAACTATGTGCCAACATCCTTTTGTGTGTTATTTCATTTTATTTTCATAGGCAACCTTCAATTCAATGTGATTATTTTTCTTTCTCAATGATGAAACAGGTTTTGAAATGTAAGTTCATCCCTTTACACAGTCCCTTATTCATCTGTGCACATATTTACTTGTAATTCAAATAAGCATCTATTATAAATACATCAGGTGGTGAAGTTAGGTTTTTGAACCCCTCTTTTTCTGATGTCAAAGCCTATGTTCTTTCCATTCCATAAAACTCTACAGTAGGCAGAATTCTAAGATGATTCCCAAGATTTCCCACTTTGCTGTCATACACACTGTACAATTTTCAAGACTACGAATATAATGGATTTATGGGTAATGTTACACGGCACAGTTGTGCTAACACAGGAGACTAGGAGGCAGGGCTGAGACTGATGTGAGGGCTCCTCGATTGGGTGCAGGTGTTAAAGTAAACAACCCTCAGGCGGAAGCTCGCTAGGGGGACTGATAACCTCAGGCAAGAACCGGCTTATACCAGATCTTCAGCTAAATCTGCCACCTTACATGAACTTTGACTAATTATGAAATCATTTACATTGTGGTTTTAAAATTTTTCAGCCTTTGAAATCATCATGACAGTTCCAAAACAATCACATAAAGTATGAAAATGGAATTTTCAATTGCTAATTCTAGGAATTATTACCCAAATGCTTAGTAAAAGCCAACCCCTTACCCTTGTATATTCCTCTTCTCAATTAATAAGACTTCAAAAGACCAAAAGCCACTTCCTCCCAGTACAGCTGCTCTTTATGAGCCTGACTGCTCTCTTCTCTTGAGAGCATACTTTGATTTTCAATCTTTCCATAAGAAGCTGTTTGCTTGGCTTACGTGGTGTGTCTAAAATTCATTTCTCCCAATGATCACCAAGAACCCAGAAAAACCTCCACTTGGAAGCGGCTAACAGTTGATTTTAAAACAAGATTATTCAAGTGGGCCTGACCTAATCACCCGAGCCCTTTCTTTGGCTGGTCTCAACAAGGGAGGTCAGAGGGAGCATGAAAGAGATTCCAGTTGAGAAAGGTTATTCATTCCTGAAATAGAAGGGGCCACTTGGCAAGAATCTAAGTACAGACTCTAGGAGAAGAAAGCAGTCCTCACTGACAGCTAACAAAACAATAGGGACATCAGTCCTACAACCACAAGAAAGTGAGATTATTTATTTATTTATTTATTTTGAGACAGAGTCTCACTCTGCCCGAGCTAGAGTGCTATGGCATTAGCCTTGCTCACAGCAACCTCAAACTCCTGAGCTCAAGCAATCCTCCTGCCTCAGCCTCCCTAGTACCTGGGACTACAAACATGCACCACCATGCTCGGCTAATTTTTTCTATATATATTTTTAGTTGTCCAGCCAATTTATTTCTATTTTTAGTAGAGATGGGTCTCCCTCTTGCTCAGGCTAGTCTCAACTTCCTGACCTTGAGCGATCCTCCTGACAGCCTTCCAGAGTGCTAGGATTACAGGCGTGAGCCACCGTGCCCAGCAGAAAATGAATTTTGACACAGCCTAATGAAGCTTGGATGTGTATCTTTCCTTAGCCACAGCTCCAAGGTGAGGACACAGCCAGTAGCACTTTGAATTCAGCCTTCTAAGATTGATCCTAAAAAAAGGGCTAGCAAAAATGTGCCAGATTCCTAAACCACAGAAACTATGAACATAAAATATGTCTTGTTTCAAGTCACTAAGAATGTGATACTTTGTTATAAAGCAATATAAAACTAATACACTCTTTAGGCTGATAACTTCGTCATTAATAAAAGCATAATTTATGCTCAGATTTATCTGCTTGAAAGGTAGGAAAGTATAGTGGTAGAGTTTAGAAATATGTTCAGTCAATAAAGAGCAAGGCAATAAAAAAGTGTTGAGGAATGATTATACTACAGGATTACTAACCTTCCTTCTAAATCCCAGAGCTTATGATTTTATTTTCTATGAATTTATGATCGCTCAAGCTTATTCTTTTCAAAGTAATTCCATGAATTTTATTAATTTTGCCATACTCACTAATTGAGTTATTTGTTTAATCTGGGTGAGGCTTCGTGGCAGTTGCGGTCCACTCGTAATACTCAACTTTGAACATGAGATATTTTCCAGGGTAGTGAGTTATTTAATTTAGATATTTTCATTTTTGAAAATTTGTCATGACTACACAATTCGATGTAGCTGTTAGACTAGAATTCTTAATTATTTCTTTTATGTGAGACTCAGAAATCTATTCAAAAGTTTTTCCCCTGATAAGAACAGTATGAACAATTACAAGGGCACTTTCATCATAGTCTTTTGTTTCTATGTACATATTTACTACAATAACCTTGACCTTTCTTCATTTATGTTTTTCTTCTCTGTTCTTATTTATGTAGCATAGATTTAATATTCTTTGACCATTGAGATTTTTTTTTGGCAAGTTGCATGATTTTTGTGCAAGATTCTTTTCTTTTCTTTCTTTCCTTTTTTTTTTTTTTTTTTTTTTTTTTTGTTTTTTTATAACGAGTGTCATTATGTTTCCCAGGCTAGAGTGAGTGCTGTGGTGTCAGCCTAGCTCACAGCAACCTCAAACTCCTGGGCTCAAGTGATCCTTCTGCCTCAGCCTCCCAAGTGGCTGGGACTACAGGCATACACCACCATGCCCAGCTAATTTTTTCTATATATTTTTAGTAGGCCAATTAATTTCTTTCTATTTTTTTTAGTAGAGACGGGGTCTCGCTCTTGCTCAGGCTGGTTTCGAACTCCTGACCTTCAGCAATCCGCCCGCGTTGGCCCCCCAGAGTGCTAGGATTACAGGCATGAGCCACTGTGCCTGGCCTAAGATTCTTTTCTTTTTCACCTTAGTATTTTCTGTAGCAAAAGCTTCATGAATTTTTCCTATACATAAGATGTATCTATAATAAAATATCCCAACTAAAATACACAGGAAATAAATGACCTTTATTTTTAGGAAATCCCTTGCCCATTTCAAGATCTATGTTAAATGTTACTTGGTATTATTAGAGAAATTTGGACAACCTTCTATAAGAGGGCTTACACAACATGATCTTGAAAGTATACTAAGTATACAAATATGAAAATAAGGTAGAAAAATAGCAAGTAGGTCATCCAATCTACAGCTCTATGAAATGAAATCTTGCAATGAGAAATTATTGCTGAGAAATATATCTTCTAGTGACTCCCTTAAATGGTGCTCCTGTATTCATTAGTATTATATTTACAGTCAGAATGCCCTCCATCCAGGTTCAATTTCCTTTTCTTTCATTTTAACTTGTTACATTGAATTATATGTTTCCATTCAAGAAAGCAATCTTCCTTTCTCTGGGATTTTAAAAAAGTATTTGAGAATGAAATTACCTTTGGCTTCGGTAACATTGTTTCAGTTAATATCTAAGTTTTCTTTCTAGAAGGGAATTGTTCATAACTTGTCTATTTGGGGTTTGCAATGTTTTGAATAGCACGTAAGGATGGTAAATTGCCACTCCTGGTCATTAAGTAGAATGCTGTAGTCAGCTCTAAAGGAGTTATTTACCTAGTTTATAAAATCTTGGAAGGAAACAGTCTGTCTTTTGGAGAAGACTCTAGGATCAGAGTATATAAAGTTGCACAGAATAGGCTGTGAAGTTGCATTCTGACACATACGAGAGCATCAGTATTAGATCACGGGTCAGATGTACTGAGTCCCTAGTTTAGGCTCTGCAACTAATTTGCTATTGACTTTTGGGAAGTCCCGTAATAACTTTGTCTCATTTTTTTTTTTCACTTAAGGATAAAAGGATTGGATACATTTGGGATAGCAGGCATACTGCGTGAGAGTTGTTACTCTTCTCCCATCCCTATGTCCAGGTGGTTGAGCATGGCACCATTCATTCATTCGTGTATTCAAATTCAACTAAAACCCTCAAGGACTCTTGAATTTGCAATTCTAACACGTTTCTAGGTGACTCTGATGCTTCTGGTCTGAGGATAACATTTTCGGAAACATTGCTCTCTGAAACATTCCTTAACCTAGAGTTCATAGATTTCCGAGACATCTATGGATAGATTTTAGGGAGTTTATGAAAAAAGATGGGTTAAACAATTACATTTGTATTGTAGTAACCTACTATGAATGCAGGCGACAAACCACACAAATAGTAGTAGTACCTGATATTTTCGTATCACCTTAAAATTGTTTCTGATATCTTGAAATATGGTTTATGCTCATCACTGCTCTGATATGACATTGTTATTTATTTGTCATTAGGTTTGATTATTTTATGGGGTTATTAAAAAAACCACTTATTATTATAGCTTAATAAAAATATATTGGTAATTATATTTTGATATATGGTTTCCTTTGTAGTTTTATCTATTTAATTAAATTAATTTATTTTTTATTTCAGAATATTACAAGAGTACAAATGTTTTGGTTACATGGATTGCTTTTGTCCTGCTTAAGCCCAAGTTATAAGTATGCCCATCACCTGGATAGTGTACATTGTACCCATTAGGTATGATTTCACCCATCCCTTACTCTCCCCTCCCACCTGCTGGCTTTCTGCTGAGTTTTACTTCCATCTGTGTACATGAGTGCTGATCGGTTAGTTCCAATTTCATAGTGAGCACATGTGGTGTTTGTTTTTCCATTCTTGCAATACTGCACTTAGGAGAATGCTCTCCAGTTCCATCCAGATTGTGGCAAAGGGTATTAATTCATTTTTTATAGCTGAGTAGTACTCCATGGCATAACATTGAAAATATTATTCTGAATAGAATTTATAGGCCTCTTCAATTTGCCTGAAGGATTCGTGGCAGGAGACATAAAATTCCTTCCTAAAGGATGGGAGTAAGAAAGACTTCAAGGCCAAGTCATATTCCACTCAGCATTTCCATCTGTTTATGCAAACGCGGTCAGAAGATCTTGCAGCAACAGAACTGGATATGCTGGGTGAAGTTGCTCTCTGGTTGCCTTTA
>CAUYRT010023571.1:0-47990 GCA_963574885.1 Lepilemur ruficaudatus
TGCCTGGAACTGTGATAAGTGCTCTCAGAGTTAATGCATACCTACATCTGGACAGGTATACATATGTGTTTTTTATGAATGTTATTTATCTCAAATTCTGTTAGCTACATATATAAAATCCAGATAACATAATAATAAAAATATCTCTTGGAATTAATTTTGAATATCAGATATTAATAGCATGTGTCAGCTCAGGTTGAGATGAAAAGCAAAATCTTGGTCTGCAAAAATGAACTTTAAGCCCATAAGTAAATAAACCAAAAAAACCTTTAAAGGGATATGTCCTACTAGTTCAATCAAATTGTAATAACAGTAAGTATCTATAAGTTCTCATTAGATGGTCAGTTTCTTGAAGGCTATAATTGTGTCACCCTACACTATTTATATCCTTTCAGACCCTGGAACACCCTTGCATGAACATTGAAGGCATTCACTGGACACTTTGAACTAAGGTTGAATGAATGAACTTACACATAAATGAACACATATGTCTGAAAAGCATATTTCTTTAAGTAGGCAAGTTTGCTCTGTGAAATCTTGTTTGTGTTGTCACTTAGCAATTCTTTCTTCAAAGATGAGATAAATTCTGTGGCATGAATTATTAGGGATTCCAAATGAGTCAAATTCAAATTAATAAAGACTTTACATTTCATCCCTACACTCGTGTGTGATCAACTATATTGTCTGCTTTGGAACTCTACTAAAGTGCCATGCCAAGTCTCTGTTGTTCTGGCTTGTTCCTAGACGAGCTCCATACACATGGTGGCATTTAATTCCTCTTGACAATTATTATAACATGTGGTCAGAAAATGAAGTTAGGTGACCTTGGACACATATGCCATTTAATTCCCTACAGTGACACTTCTCAGACATGACTTAAAACCCCAAGCTGGGGGCCAAGAAAGAAGTGAGAATTTGAATGATTTAGTTGAGCTTTAAGGAGACTGTGCTGTTTTAAACCATCACACTTAATTTAATACAATTAAGTATGACTGACACTTTCTTTTCAGGAAGGAATTAGAAGCAAGCTGGCACGGAGAAAGAAAAACTTCCTCTACCCTAAATAGACAGCTTTCCCCTGGGTGAAGTTGAGCTAATTAGCAGGGCAGGATGTAGACAATAAAGGAGAACTCTAATGTCAGCTGCTGCCATGGACTTTATCATAAACGCAATGATGTCCCTCAGTATAGAGCTGCACAAAATTGTTCTTTGAGGATGGGGGGATTCTCTAATTGGATGAGATTTGTCGCAGCCATATTTCAAACTGACCCTCAAAATGTCAATCAGTTACTTTCAAGTAATGAAATCAATCTATTGTATTTCTGTGCAGCACATGGAATAGCTTAAAGCTCAGTAAACATTTTCTTTTCACTTTTTTTCCTGACATGGTCAAAATTAAATAGTGATTTATTGTCAGCACATTACAAGGAAGCTTATCAACTTAAAGTATACTCTTTCCACATTGGCCCCCTCTTACCTGCTTAAAGTAAGTCTCGAAAAGTCTAGTTTTATAACATTTCAGTTATCATTCCGTACTCCTTTGCTGATTTTACCGAACACATTTCATATTCTTCTGGATACATTTATTTTGTATTATTTTGTGCATTTTTAAAGGTAAAAATTGGTGGTTATAAAAGCTTCTCCAATCAAGTGTGTCTACTGAAACATCAAATATTTTTACAAAGTTATTGCTAGATATTCAATTACTCATAGAAAAAGCAATCTGGAGTTTATTTTTATTATTGCTTTCAAAGGTGTTCCTTCTTCCCACCCTTGTTCTTTTCCTTTCATCTTCCTTCCTCTCATGGGTCTCCCCATGTGGCTCTGTACGTTGCATTGATTTTGTATTGGTTTTCTTGTTACAATTAGTATGCTTTCATTGGGAAAAGATGGAAATGGAAAAAAAGCGTTGCATTAAACTTGGGAATGCTATGTGTCTCAGCAGGTATATATATAGACTTTTAAAGTTCACTGTGAATCTTAGAAATCATTCATTTTTCTAGTTGTTTATAATCTTCAGGTCCCAGTGATTTTGAACAGCTAAGCATTTGTTCTCCAGAAAATGTACATATTCAGGTAGGTAATATCATATAATTTTTTATATATTTATAACAATAGGGGAAGATGGATTTCTCGAAAGCCAAGATAATTTTCTCTTATTCTAGTACAAACTTATTATTTAACAGATGAGGACAGTGAAGCCCAGGTCAAGTGAATGGCACAGGGCCACACGTTTGTTAGTGGCAAAGCAAGGAGCGGTACCAGATAATTCTTCCTCCTGTAACATGATTCCAGTGCTAGAGATTTGTACCCTTCTGAAGACATTGCTATCTACATTTTTTTTCTTCATTTAAACCTATGCCCTTTACCTCTTGCAGTAGATGACCTTACTGGGTCCAGCTAGGTGGTTACATAATCTTATCTAATCACCCCCCACCCCAGAAAAAAAAAACTACATCCACTGAGGTCCTACTGCTTGACCTGCGGAGCCTCCAGTGCTGCCCGGCCCACTGCTGTGCCTGCCCACGTGACTTGCTTTGGCCAAGAGGAGTAAACGTGACTGTGCTACATGTGGGCAGAAACTTGAAGAACGATTTCAAAATAAGGTTCTTCCTCTTGTTCTTTTCTCTCTGATATAAGAATAACATGTCCCAAATAAGGGCTGCTCCTTCAACGTGGCCTTGGGTTAAAATGACACGCAGAGCAGATCTACAGTTGAACTGTAGCAGCTGACAGGTAATGTAAGTGAGAAATGGTTTTGCAAATTATAGGCATTTGGGGGGTTGTTACCACACAAAGGCTAATATCCTCCAATACTGTTTCTTTCCCACCAATCTTTTCTATCTCAATAAATAACATACCATTATCTACCTAGTTCACTTCAGCCAAAGTGATCTTTCAAATATGTAAATCATACAGTATTCCTTCCTATCTTAAAACTTTTTGATGGTTGCCCATCAAATAATTTCCAAAGTCCTTATGCTGGTCTACAAGACCAGATGTGATATGCCTCCATTTCTCACCACACCCCTTCCTGCTCACTCTGATCCTTGTCACACTTCTCTTCTTTCCATTCATGGACTATGTCAAGTTTGTGGCCTCTGCCTGGCTTCCTGATAGTCATGTCTCTGGTTATCCCTTATCACTAGATCTCTGCTCAGACATCATTTCCTCAAATAGAGTTTTGATAGATAACTAATGTTGCTTTCAATTCCTACTAGTCACTTTCTATTGCCTTGTGCTATTTTATTTTGATCAAAGCATTTCTTGCTAACTGAAGTTATCATTCTGGTTTAGTATATGTCTTTGTCACTATAATGTATATACTAGGAAGAGGGAAACTTCTCAGTCTTGTTTACAGCTGCATCTTCAGCATCTAGGATAGTGTAAGGCACATGGCAGACAATCACCAAGCCTTTCTGAATAGATGAATGAATAGAAATATATTTCATCTCTAATATATTTAAATATCAATTATAGTACTTTAGAATATCTCCTTGACTGCTTGTTGGTTTAGTTTTTCATATTATATCACAAGACTTCTCATCCCATTAGTTGAAAACTGTATTTTATTGTCTTTGCCAGGACATACTTTATTTGCATGTGATTGCAACTGATAATTTGAATTAATAAACTTTAAATTGTGGTGAAACTATGAAATTAGTGGAAGTTTACTTTGCAATTTTTGTGTACCCTGATAATTTTTTTGGTATCTCCTTTAAAGAGCATATCATAGTGTATTTTGTACTACACTTAATTTGACTATTTGTCTTGCCCATCAACTAGATTCAAGAAAGGTTAGATATGATTTGGGCTTTGAGGGAATAGGTAGAATTTAGTGAGGCAAAGAAGATATGAACAGAGGTGCAGTCAGGGTAAAACACTTTACTCATTTTTGTATTCTCTACAGTATCTACCATGAGACCTCACACAAAGCAGATATTCAATATATGTTGGTTAAATTGAACTGAAATCTAAACCCAGGAGAAAAAATGTCCAATGATTACACTTCCTTGGGTTTTCACAGAAATGTTTGATTCTTGCAGATGCGGAATCTGACAACTGCTACTAGGGCCTGCCAAATGTCTATATTAATACTTCTATAAATGATGTAGTAATTCATGCTAGAATTTATGGTTGGATTTCCCATAACTACTGCATCTCTGTGCAATGCAAAAGTGTTCATAAAATCTTGTTGAAATAAATTTATATAATAGAATTTTGTAATAGTGCTGGATCCTTTTTATTTTAAGTTATATCCTGGTCTGTAGGAACAAACAGTGTATGATAATGCATTAGATTATGATGTTCATACTTGTGAGTACAACATTCTACATATTATATTTGAATGACAGATGCACATACATTAGAAGGCACAAACATGTGGGCTGATAGATGGTCCAACAGATGTGTTTATTTTGCCTTGCATAATATTTAAAATTTGTTTCAGCAAATATTGAACATTGAAGAAATTTCACAAGAAAACATGAAATTTTGGATTTTTTTTTAAAAAAGCAAAAGCAAACTGGCAACTCTGAACATGCATTCATCCCTATATTGTAATAATTTTTCTGTTTAGAAAAGACACATAGTCTCCGAATGATTTGCTAAATCTTATCTGTTGTGTCCCTGAGTATGGGACTACTACAATTATCATACTATATACACTATTGTATTTAACAATAATAAAATAAGGTCTATTTGATAACTTTTAAAGATGCCAAATGCCAATCAAATAAAAACACTTATTGTGTGTTTGCTGTGTGCAGAGTACTATGGTATATGCTAATCAGAGATATAAATAAAAAAAGCCAAGTCTCTGCTCTGGTTAGGGAGGGGAGTGTCTATAATCTACTGAACTTAAGACTTATATGGTCATATAAAAATATACTTAACCACATAAAGGAGTCAAACATGAAATTAGCAATGAGTGCTACTTCTTACCAGTGTTATGGAAGTGCAGGGGAGATAGCACAGGGGCCTAGGTAATGGGTCAACAGCAGAGGTGGGATGTGATCTTGAAGGAGTGGGTGGAATTCAGATCAGCAATAAATGTATAAAAAGGGAAGCATAGAAGTCAGGCACTTTAAAGAGTAGAAGATAGTTTGGCCAGATGGTGCAATGAAAGATCTACAGGAAATAATGGGGAAGGTGTGGCTGGAGAGGTTTTGTAATACAAAATTCTCAATGGGAATTCAGACCCCTGAATGAGGGGTCTTGAATGAGGCAGAAGTCTATTTTTTTTTTTTTTTAGACCTTATTGTCGGTGCTTCTGTGTGAAAAGGTCTTGAAACACAGCTGACTGCAAAGATATTCTTTAAAAATTCACTTCAAGCGTATGCTGCAGAAGGCAGACTTGGGTATATTAATAGATCAGGTTGGATTTTCTACATCAATTGAAGAATGTTGGCAGCAAAATGGAATCAATACCCAAAGTCAGCCAGAGGCTATATCTGAAGCTCTAAAGGACACACATGGAAGGGATAATAAGAGCCTAGGCTTGTTGTATTATAGTGAAATCTGCCAAGTTGGTCTTGAACATATGCCTAATTGGTTTATGCTATAAGAGACTAATTGGAGATGTAAAAAGAAGTTAACTTAAACTTGAAAAACTTTGTTCAAAGAGCTGTTTTGTTCTAAAATGTATAAGGAATATAATCCTAGATGTAAAATGCTATCTATGGAGATAATGTGGTTTGGTAATTGAGAGCTCAGTTTATATACTCAGATATTGCTTCCTGACTATACCTCCTATCTTCTAGAAATTTGACCATAGAAAGTCACGTAGTCTCTCTGTGCTTCAGATTCTTCAACTATAAAATGGGGATAAAATCAGTCTCTACTTCATAAAATTATTGCACGATTAAATGTGGGTAAGGCACATAGATGCTTAGTACCATGCCTGTCACATAGCAAAGGGTATTATTTCTACTATGTGTTGCAATAGTTCTCTACTATTTCTATATTAATTCTCTTCCCTCTTGTACTTGTTCTGGACACTTCCATAATGAGCGCTTCTCACCTTCTAACTTTCCAAAAATTTAATAACTCCTCCAATTCCTATACATAATACCCTCCATTCCTTACCTTTGACTTCCTATATAAAACCTGTCTTTGCCATGTATTTTCCTAGAACATCCTCTTTGCTTGAACCAAATTGAATGGATTTTATATTTTCTCAATATGTTCTGTGTTTGCTATGGCAGAGCCAATAACTTCTTGCCAATTCATCTGAAAGCACACTACCACCCTGACCCCACTTTAAGATTCAGTCATCCCTTTTTTATTTTTCCCCCATTCCCTTCATCAGCACCTGGTCACTTAGGCAGCTAAAGATCTAGGCTACTACCGTTGCCTACTTAATTTTTCTTTCTCATTGCGGCAGCTACCAAAGCCCCACCACCTTAAAGCTGGAGTGAACCTCCGATTCCTCTTCTACCTAGAGGGCTTTAACCTCATTTCATAAACTTCGTCCCAATGTCTGACTTTTGCCCATTTCCTCAAGAAAAGTCAACCCAGATTTGATGCCTTTGTTCCCCTGTTCAGCTCTAGCTGACATGATCACCTGGCGAGTTGCCATGATGCACTCCAATAACACTCTCCATTATGATACAAGTTTTTCTTGATATTTATTTTCCCTAAAGAGTAGCCTTCAAATTACCTAGGTGGCACTTAAAACAAAAATAATCCAACCTTACTGTTTATGGCATCTTTGTTTTGAAGTTTATCGATCAAGGAACTTTACCACTGTTCTAACAAAAAGGTTTCCTTGTTTGTTTTGCCTGAGATTCAACAAACACGGAGTACCTGCAACATTCCAGTTATAGTGTGAGTTGCAAGAGAAACAGATAAAATGGTAGAAATAGTCTCTGTTCTCAGTTAGACCACAGTTATCTATCCTCAGGCAACTCCCAGGTCAGTGCAGTATTTTTCAAACATTTTTGATTATCACACAAAATACTTTTTACAGTATAATCTGGCTCCGTCTCTTACACACACAGCCTTACATAATTGTAGCAAAATTGGTCAAACATGCAAAAAAGCAATCCCAATGCACTGGGACAGTCCCCATGGTTGAAATGTGTGCTCATTGTCTTTTTCTTTTTGCCTTTTTCACCTTATTCCTCAGTATCTGGCAAAGCATCTTCTGTACAGTAGGCTCTAAATAAATACATGCAGAATTAATAAGTCTGTTGGCAGGATTTTAAAATTAGCTATTTATTACTAAGACATTTTAAGTTTCCTTTATAGGCCAATTAAAATGTTTAATTACTGAGACATAATCATTCACATTTTGTACAACATAGTGGGCAAGCCTTCAAATAATAAAGAATATATGGGCCAGGAGCAGTGGCTCACTCCTGTAATCCTAACACTGGGAGGCTGAGATGAGAGGATTGCTTAAGCTCAAGAGTTCCAGATCAGCCTGAGCAAGAGTGAGACCCTGTCTCTACTAAAAAAATAGAAAAATTAGCCGAGCATGGAGGCATACTCCTGTAGTCCCGCCTATTCGGGAGGCTGAGACAGGAAGATCACTTTGAGCCTAGTAGTTTGAGGTTGCAGTGAGCTGTTATGATGCCACTGCACTCTACCTAGGGGAGCAGAGCCAGACTATCTCAAAAAATGAAAAAATGAAATACTGGTAGAAATTTTTCATATGTGAAGACACTATACCTATTAAAGGACTTTTAGATATGTTTGAGATTATATTATATACTCCATGGCTGTAAATCTGCTCACTTTGTGGCATCTACCTTAGTCTCACCTTCTAGTTTTTAGCCACTCTTCCCTTATCAAGCAATCACAAACATAATACTGGGGGGAAAAAAAGAGTTTATCAAATATCCTAATGATAATAGTGAGATTTTTTTCTTATGTGAAATAATTAAGATATAGAAGCTGCCTGTCTCAACTTCTACATTTCCCAGCCTCTATAAAGTCAGGTCTCAGTTTTCTGGACATAAATACGTAAATACCCTATTCTCATATCTTCAAGACACCAGTAATTCTGAATGACTTTACATGCCCCGCTCTGTATTGAAGTGGGCCATTCTTCTTGATATTTAGAGTAGCAGTTTTCAAACCCACAGCTATCCACAATTCTCATGTTCATGATTTGGATCCATTTATTGGTAGTCATAAAGATATATCTCTCTTTTTGGAGCATTTCAACATCATTTTGGCAGAAAAACTCTATAAATCTCTTAAATCAAAAGATCAAATATGACGTTTAGGGAGTACTAAAATTTCAAAACATAATTTATACAGAGAAAATGAACCCATGGAATCATATTTTAGTTAAAAATCAATCAAACATTTTCAGTAATAATGAAATTATCTTCTTTCTGCCATCATTATATTCTATCAACTAACAAACACAAAAAATGTTTAATATCTCAAGTATTATAGGATGGCTGAATTATGTGTAATAAATAAATCAACTCTGCAATCTAAATCTGTGCTATTCCTCAAGAAAAATCAGAACAGTGCTAGCCAATGCAGCATTCAGAGAATTTGGTATGGAAAGCAGTTATTTCAATAATACCACTCTTTAAATTCAAAGTTTATCAAAGCTGATAATAATATGGATTTGCAAGTTATGGTGTTTTAGTTACATGTGTTTATTCATTTATTAAACATGTTTAATAAACATTTACTGAGAGCTAAGGATAAGCTAGGTGCTATTCTAGGTGATGGGGAACCAGAATAACAAAATACCTCTGATATCAGGAATTTACATCTAGTGTGGAAGTGGCAAAGATTCAGATGCTATGTGAATATAAAGTCATACCTCAGTATCTGCAAGGAATTGGTTCCAGGAAAACCTGCCCCCGCAAATAAAAATCCATGGAGGCTCAAATCTCTTATATAAAATGTTGTAGCATTTGCATATAACCTACACACATCCCTCCCCTATATTTTAAATCATCTGTAGATTCTTTATAATACCTAAGACAATGTACCTGCTATGTAAATAATTGTTATATTGTATTTTTATTTGTATTATTTTCAATTGTTGTGTTGTTATTTTTTATTTACTTTTTTCCAAATCTTTTTGATCCATGATTGGTTGAATCCTCAGATGCAGAGTCTGTGGATCCAGAGGACTATACTATGCTAGTCCCAGCATACTATATTCCCAGCAGTAGTAAGCAAGATTATTTTAAGTAGTACACAATTTGAAAATTTGTTTCTTTGCTGATTTAAATATTTCAAAGCCAATTTTTAAATGAAAAAACAAAACACAATCGTGGTACCCATGCAAATTTTTCTACATAAATGAACTTATGTAAAACAATTGATTTAATTTAATACAATATGTAAGTAATTGTACTGATATGCAAAAAATTGTTAATGTTTCTCAATAATGACTCAAGTTTAGGAAACCTGGATTTGGAAGCATCAAATGTTCCTCTCAACCCTTAGATTTCACAAGCCAACAATTGAATTTTAAGAGACTTAAAACCAGTAGAAAAAACATTTTAAAGTGCAAATGGTTGCCATATTCAGTAATAGTCCTTTCGTTCGCTTGTGTTCAGATGAGTTTTTGTTTTCAGTATCAGTTAGCTGGATGAAATTTTAGGCAGAAACAAAAATGAACAAAACACCTCTGAGAAAGCCATACCTGATGACCAAATGAGAAAGGTTTATAAAGTTCGAGGCATTTTGTCCCAGTGTGGGACTCTCTAAAGGGCAGTTTTCTAAAACTCTTCAGTGGGTTAGCTGAGGCTTTGTTGATACTGTAAAGATATTGTTGTTCAGATAAAACTGTTCACTTTTTGCTTCCTTTTTTAAAGGCTTGGGTATAGCCATTCATTATATATACATATATATATATGTATATATATATATATATGAAATTTTAGATGAGATTCATATATATATGAATTTATAAACCAGAAATACACAGTATAGCTGGCATGTAATTTTGAAAGTTTGTATTTGCAATTGAGTCAGGCAGTCAAATAATTTGAGGTACATATTTATTGAATGTTTTTGCTATATGTTTGTTTCTCTGGAATCAGATGCTGAAATAATTGGAATGAAATATGTTTATTAGGGATCAACACATGTGAAAAGAAGGAGGGGGAAGCAGGACTGGTTAGAGGAACAGGTGAGGTGTACAATCAACAACATTGTACATTCAATCAACACCATGGTTAGCTCCATTACGTACTGGTAATTTGTCCTTCCCATGTATGGAATACTTTCTATTTCAACAGTATTGTCTACTTAAGAATGATAAAAAAAATTATTTGAGGGCTGTGTGCAGGTTGACTCAGGATATCCTCCACCAGGAAAGGAGAGCAGTTGAGATATTGAAAAAATGGCAGAAAAGGTATTGTCTATTCTGCTCTGAGCTATTATTCAATCATTAATGGCCCTGTTACAAGTACCAACAGTTGCTCCATGCAATTAGGTATGAAACCTGGCTTCTTTCACCCAATTTGTTCTTAATCACATTCATCAATTCATTTCTGTTCTGCTGGAATCAGATTCTACCCTGTAACTTTGATTCCCACCTCTGGTCCCTATCAATTCTCCAGACTCCTCCTTTATGTTTTATACCTCAACACTTCCGCTCCTCTCTGCTCCTTTTTAAATGTTACTTTATCGTAGTAAGAACACAGCGTGAAAACTACCCTCTTAAAAAATTTGAAGTGTGCAATGCAGTATTGTTAACTAGAGAGAAAATGTCAAACAGCAAATCTCTAGAAGTTACTTATCTTGCCTAACTGAGACTTTATGACTGATGTTCTGCTACCCTTTTTCCTTCACTTGAACCCTTGATTTTGTTATCTCACATCAGTCATATACATACTCCCACATCAGACATTGGTCAAGCCAGTCCCAAAGTATAAGTTGAGTTACAGAAGATGGAAATGGGCACCACATCCAAGTTTTAATCTTTTAATTCTTACACCTGGATAGAACATGTGCTTTGTTTAAAACAGCTATTAGTTAAGAAACTTTGTAGCCTTAATACTTGCCCAGAGTTTGGAATGTTTTTCTTCTAGTTGTTGAACTGTTTCCTTCATAGTTGCAGTAAATAATAATGTCAATGGAAATGCAGATGTCTCCAAAGTCTTAAAACTATAATCTTAATGGATAATACTTTTTCAGAAACAACTAATATTTTCTTAAGATTACTTATAGATGCTTTTGAACTGTGGGAAAATATTATTTTCATACAGTCAACCACTATTTGACATTTCACTGTGTGCAGGAAGCAAGGTACAGTGGAAAAAAACTAGATACAATGTCAGAATTGCTGAGTTAAATTTTATCTTCACCATTTATTATGAAATACAAAACAGCCTCAAGCTACTCCGTCTTTAGCATTATTATCCCAAAATAGAAATAATAATATTGTTTCTGCAAGGATCAAGAGAGATTATGTAAATGTTAACCCATTTTGTAACATGTAAAACACTTTCCACACAGTAAGATTTTAGTAGCAATATTGTTTAAAACACAGGAATGGTGCTGGTTGCCTAGCTACCTCGTTTAACAAGAGGTCTCCTTGGTGCTCTATAACCCCTTTTCACTACTTCATTTGTTGGGTGGGAAATAAAAAAATGCACAAGAGAAAGGAATGTAAAGTTAAGATTCTGTGAAAGCTTGCCAGGCACATTTGGAAATAAGTGCATCGTGAAACGAGCATTTCTCCTGCATATAAAAATGCTTTCCCCATGCTAGTTCTTCCTGAAAACCTCTGGAGACATATTTCAAAACGTGCTTTCTCCAATCCAAGATCATCTTAATTTACAAAATCCATTTGCACTTGATGAGTGCAAAACAGCTCTACATGCACATATGATGATAGATTTAACGAGTCAATGAAAAGTATTGTACTTACATGATTTTAATTTTTCTAAGCCAAAACAAACATAATATATTATGTTTTAAACCATTTTATCTCATAATTTTGTTAGAACTGGGAAAAAATGACAATGCTATTGAGAAAAAAAGCTTTCAAAAATCAATGAAAAATAGTTAAATGTTTACAGAAAAAAACCGTATCAAATATGTTCCAAACTATTATTTATACAATACTATGAAATTATAGTATTGGGAAAGGAAAAATGCTGTTTGTTAAAGGCATATTACATTTAAAAGGTCATTAAATTTTAATGTGTAAATTAAATGTATAACTCAAGCCTTGAGCAAAGCCACATCCAGTCTCTTGCTCAGCAGAGAGCATTATACCATGAAGCACACATTTTTCTTCATATTCTTATAGGATATAATCTGAAGTAACCTTGCCTCTAACTCTTTGCAGTTAATTTTTATGAATGTTTTTAATTAGGGAAAATGTTTCACAATAATGAGAATCTGGGGACTTGCCATATGCAGATAGAGTTTTACATGAATTTTAAAAGAAGAAACATACTGACAAATGTTTCATAGTAATGTTGAAATAGTAAAAATAGGACTGTAAGCACAGCAAAGGGAGATGCAGGATATACTGACAGATTTTGCTCCGTGGACACATTTGTCCATGAAGCCAAATGGACAGAAAGAACAATATAAAAATCCAAAGAAGCGAATCTTAATAGTGACAAATTGGTACTATCATTGGCTCAGACTCTATCTGAATCTAGAATTTTTATACACTTTGCCTGATCTTGAAAATGCACTTATATGTGTACATATCATGTTGGAATTCTAATGTATTTAATGGTAGGAACTTACAGAGCCAATAAGACTGACTGTCATAGTGAGTCAAGAAGTAGGCCCAGGTTTGGTGGTGGGATTTGGCGTGGGGTAGGGTAGGGTTTGTCAGACATCTACACTTTATAGCTATATAGGAGGCCAGAACAAACAATACATTTAATACATTGTCCCTGCAGTATGATTATCAACAAGGAAAAAAAAATCTACAGATCTCTTCCTCAGTACTGCTCACAACTCCAATTTCCTTCCCACTGACCTTAGTCAGAGAGGTAACTGAACTGCTCTGATGAATTTACATTACTCAGGCCCTAAGCTTCAGAAATGAGGGGAGAGTTTTAGCAAAATCAAATTGAATGTGAAAGGGTCAAAGAAGAATGCATTGTCATTTTTCAGGAAGGAAAATAGTTAAGGAACTCTCATTCCAAATATATTTTATTTCTTGTATTTTGTGTTTATTAGATAGGATACTTTCAGCCTTAATTAACAAAATATTTGTGTTACCTATGTAGAAAAATGCAATTTCTTTTATATTTTGTTCTTATATCCAGCACATTTGATTGTAATAATGTATTTGTAGATACTTTGGTTTTCTATTTAAGTAATCATATCACCTACAGATAATGACAGTGTCCTTCCTTTCCACTCCTCATAGCCTTTATTTCTTTTCTTGTCTTACCATACTGGTAAGATCTTGTGAGCAGTGTTGAAAAGAAATGGTACCAGTATACATTCTTGTCTTTCTTCTGATATTAAAGAGAATGCTGAAGAGAATAGCTAAGAATTATTGTTCTACGTTTTTGTTAGAAATTCTTTATGAAGTCGAGAAAATCTCCATTGTCAGTTTGCTGGAATCTTTCATAGTGAATGACCACTGGATTTTATCAAAAAGTTTTTTGCATAGACTAAGATGATATGGTAATACAATAAATTTTATAGAATGGTTTTATAATATCAAACCACCATTCCATTGTTAGGATAAACCAAAATTTATTGTGATGTATTTATCTTCTGATATACATTGGACACAGTTTGCTAATATTTTTAAATTTTTTCATCTGCATTCCTAAATGAAATCAGACTGAAGTTTCCAATCTTTTTTCCCAACCACTGTTAGATGATGTTAATATCTTAGAATAATTTTTAAGGTATCACTCTTTTTCTATAATATGGAAATTTTATATGAGATTAGATTAACTTGTTCTTTGAAAATTTGGTAGAATATGAATCTGTTGGTTTCTTTGGACAATGATTTTAAACAGAAATTCAATTTGTTTTTCATCTAGAGTAGTTTTGTTAAATTATGTTTTTCAGAAATATATCCACTTACTATTTTAATATTTATTGCCATACAGTTACTTACGATATCCTTTTGTTGACTCTTTATTTACTGCTGTATCTGTTGGAATGGTCACTTTTAAAACCTAATGTATTACTTATTTTTGCCTTTTCTATCTTTCCTGGATTATATTTATTAAAGATTTGTCTAATTTACTAGTCTTTACAGAGAAATAAATTTTTTCTTTGTGGATTCACATTACTATATTGTTATTTTCAGTTTTATTAATTGCCTCTTTTAATTTTTTGTATCTTTACTTCTAATTTATTTGTGTTTATTTACTTGCATTTTTCAAACTTCTCTATATGAATAGTTTTTTTTTCCTAACATAAAACTTACAGTTCAGGAATTTTTCTAAGGACACTACACACTAAAGATTACAATAAGTGTCATGTAAATAACTAGGCAATTATAATAATATAATTAATATAACTTGTCAATTATAATAAAATAGCTACCTCATGTTATTTGAATAGGATTTACCTGCTCTATCTATTTTTGTTCTTTTCTAGAAATCTTTCAATTAAAAGATGTATATATTATATAAATATATATTACACACACATTAAATATGTCTCCTGTAAACAGCATATAGAATTAGAATAAATGTGTTTTATCACAAAGTAGCATGCATACACCTGTACACACACACAAAGACCATCTGAATATAGCAAGAAGAACCTTGGAAATCATTAAATATTTATTAAGAATTATTAAGGATAGCTCACACTGGTAAGGCTAGCACTTTGGGAGGCCGAGGTGAAAGGATTACTTGAGGCCAGGAGTTTGAAACCAGTCTGAGCAACATAGTGAGATCCTGTCTCTACGAAAAAATAAAAATAATTAGCTGGGCATAGTGGCATGTACATGTAGTCCCAGCTACTTGGGAAGCTGAGGCAGGAGGATCTCTTGAGCCCAGGAGTTTGAGGTTGCAGTAAGCAATGATGATGCCACTGCACTCCAGCCCTGGGGACAGAGAGAGACCCTGTCCCTCCCCACCACTAAAAAAGAATTGTTAAAAGACAACAAGTCTTTAAGTAGGCTAGGATAAACAGGCTAGAATAGCCAAGAAAATATTGGAAAATAATGACAATGAGTGAGAGCTTGAAATTCCAGGCTTTAAAGCCAAGTGTGGAGTTAAAATAAACAGCTCAGTATAAAATAAACATCCTAATCAATTAAAGAAAATAGAAAATATATTCACAAAAACCTAAATCTGTATAAGAATTTGATACATGAATTGATGTGAATTGTTAAGTCCTTGGAAAAGTGTTATGAAATAAATAGAATAATTTTATGATATAAATATTATAATTGGAATATTAAAATATGATAGTTGAATATGCGTAGAAAGAATTGGTTAATAAATTAGAAAAGAAATACATACTTTGACTTGTATTCTTCTCTGTATTCTATAGTCTGTATCTATATTCCCTAATAAATTGTAGATTTGTTACAGTATCAAAATAATCATTAAGAAAATAATATTTTATTTTCATAAATAAAATACTTCTGTTGTTATGCTTATTCACATTTCTTATATATTTAAAGGAATAATATTTTATTTTTATTTTATTTATGAAAATAAAATATTGTTTTCTTAAATATATAAGAAATGTGAATATAAGAAGCATTTAATCATAAAAGAAACCCATGTATATTATCATGGCTTTAATGAGTGCCACACCAATAAGTGTGATCTGTAAAGATACAATGGACCCTGCTTGAAAGTAAATACGCAACAAGCATTAACATGGAATTTCACTAATCAAAATTTGAATTTTTTCCTTTCTGTCTTGGGCAATTCAAAATTGGATGGGAAAAAATGAGTGAGAATGAGGAAGCAATACCCTTCCAGATGATATTGTCAAAGATAATATTATACTAGTATTTTTTCATAAATCAATAAAAATAATTAGTATCCATGAAAAATTGAGTGTTTTTTAAGTTTGTATCTGTGTGTCAGGTTGGATAAGTTACTTAATTTTATTTATTCATTTAGCTAATATTTATAAAGAACCTATGAATTGTGAGTCACGTTTAGGTACAGGATGTAGTATAATAAACAAGAGGGTACTCTGATGATACATTACAGTGGATTCTTATTTTCCCTGCCCAAACAATAACTCACAGTATTACGGTGAGATTTAAAGGGGATAATCTTTGAAGTGTTACTATCACTGAGTAGGTTTATAAGGAATGGTTACTTTAATAAAAAGTTAGATACAAGAAAAGATTATTTGAGCAAAGAATGCCTGATGCATTACCATTTTACACATATCTCCTTCTTATACTAGGAGTGCACAAAGGGATTCCATCAGACTCCACCAAAGAGATTTCATTCAATCTTTGATCTCCTGCCAAGATGATGAAGAGCAGGAAAGAAACATTTCTATTTCATTCTTTCTGTATGTGACAATTTTCCAGAATTAGAAAGTTCACCCTTTTTAAGCTAACATTATTCTCCACTGCTCACCAATATGTGTCCTTCACTGCAGCAAAGACCACCTCCTATCTGGCAAACTTCTTATACCACCATAAACTTCTTGGATTCTGGTCCTTTTGTTGAATTATACTGTCTTTTTACTATGCAAATGTAGTCAACATTTGAGCTCAGTTGTAAGTAATTCCACAATGAAATCTTTCTCCATGAGACTATGGGACACCAGTCTTACTTAGATGTTTCTCATCCCACCTCTGATCTCTGCACTTTGGAGTGGTCTGCTAGCTCTAAATGAGGTAACTACTCTGGCCACAAGGTTTCCACTGGAAGGAGCAAAGAGGGAATACTGGTGCTCTTTGAGCTTTGGTAAAAAGACTTTCTCCAGCTTCCTCATCTTCAAGAGCTATGGACAAGAGGGAGCCACAGAGCTCTTAGTGCTCCATTTAAGACCAAACTTCTTTTCCCAACCTCCATGTCACCATTACTAGGTGAAGTCAGGCCTCCAGACCTAAGTGGAATTGGCAACTGCATCACTCTACTCTCCTATCAGCTCTCCCAGCCTCTTCATGGACATCTTCCCTGAGACCATCAAGACAAATCTCATTATGTCCTTTGTCCCTGAGCACATTGTCACTACAGGAAGCTGAGAATTCCCAGGCCATCCCTTATCCTCAAGACTCTAGTCTTCAGATTGCAAGATACATCAACTCTTCCGACGCCATTTTCCAAACCGGCCCAACACCTGAAACACTTTCACAACTGTACTCTCTGAATTTGTGGTCAGTGATTGGCAGAATCACCCACATTCTCAAGCTCTTATTTGACCTTTCCCTTCTATTTATTCTTTTAACTAAAATCAGTTTAAAATTATAGTCCTCACAAGTAGGGAATGTTTAGGCTCATATGCCTCTCCTATTGCAGTTCTTGACATGGAATGGATTGTTCCTTATTGCCACTTTCAGACAAATTTTCCTCTTTCCTGAACTGTCCTTTCTTTGACTCTCCTCCCAGAGCTGTCACAGTCACTCCTCCTCACTCCTTGACAATTTTAGCTTCTTACACATTGCTGTCTCTCAAAACTCCTGTTTTGTTCTTGGTGATTCCAATGTTCATGTAAATTGTCCTTCAAATTCTTAGTCACCCAGTTTCTCAAACTCTTCTCTTCTAAAAATTGTGTTCATCTTAGACACTCACAATCATATTCCTAGAAATGTCTGCACTGTCAATTATTGTATTTCCTCCAAAATTATAATTACTTGCATCTTAATTCTTCCACCTACCACCTTTTTCCCTTCCAGCTCATCCATTTTGTTCTTCAATGTCAATAAATATTTAATTAGACAAAGATATAGACCAATTAATTAACCCTAACTCCTTTTCACTGGCTCTAGCATGTCTCATGTCCTTCTTTCCCTCCTCATTCATTAAAGACCATCATTACAATCACCCTCTTCTATTTACTGATGCCTTCACTATCCCTCTCTTCACAGTAGTTCCTGACAAAAACACAATTCTAATTAAATCCAATTCTCCAACTACTCTTTGTATGGACCCATGCAATTGAACATGACTGTAGAAAACCACAAATGTGTTCTCCAGTTGACATTAATTTTATGACCTCAGATGAACACAGTGCTGCTCAGCAATCCCACCTCATTGCGCTAGTCCATTACTATCCCACTCTCTTTAAGGAAAAATTCACTTTTTTTCATTTCCTTTAAATCACCTTGATCTTTTTCCTGTCTTCACTCTTAGTCAATGACATTTGTTCCTATTCCACTAACAAAACACAATCATCAGAAGAGAGCTTCCCCAAGTTCCCATCACTATACCTATTTACCTACCTATTACTGTGAGCACATAAATTCAGTTTAGAATTACGGTCAGGTCAGGTACTCAGCCTTTTCTCTTGTTACTTTGGAGGAACTGCTCATTTCCCCACCCAAACCACTCCCTCTGCTTGCGTTCTAGATTTCATCCTCCTTCACTTATTCAAAACTCTACTATTCCAGCAATTCTTTCTTTCCCCTATTTCATCAGTTGTTTATTCTCATCAATAAATAAAAAATATCATAATCTCAACCCTCCTCCAGCTACCATCTCGTTTCTCTGTACCTTCTTTTCTTTTTTTTATCAAATCTCCTCATTATTTATATATAATGACTCAAATTTCTCCCCCTCATTCTCTCTCAAACTTACTGCAAGAAGATTTATGTTCTTACCAATTCACTAAAATATCTGCTTTTAAGGTAACCAATGAACATAATTGTACCAAACCCTATGATCAGTCTTCATCTTTACTTCTTAACAACATATAACATAATTAATTACTCTAAGTTCCCAAAGTACTTCTCAACTTGGCTTCCAGTGTGCCACACTCTCTTGGTTTTCATCCTACCTCATTGGATTCTCCTTCTCTGTCTACATTGCTGGTAGATTGCTGGTAGATACCAGTCTATGGACCTCTTCTGTTCTCTTTTTACACTCAGGCTCTTAATAATCTCATATAGTCACATGTGTTACAAGCTATGTTTTAAGCTGATAGCTTTCAAAGTTATGCTTACAACCTGGATCTCTCTCTGTATTCCAGACTTATACATACAAATGATTATCAACACCCTTCCTTGTATGGCCAATAAGTACCTTAAACTAAGCATGTCCGTAATTTAAATTTCTGACCTTCCCAGACACTATAAATGTGCTCCTCTCATTATTCCAATCACAGCAAATTGAAACTTCATCTTTCTATTTAACCATGGGAAAATTCTTAAAGTTATTCTCCCCTCGTTTCTGCCTCTTACTTCAAGGGCAATCTATCAGCATTACTGCATGCTTTAACTTTAAAAGGTATCCATAATCTAACCACTTTTTACTCTTTCTATTGCTGCCCCTGGTGTCTAGACAACCATCATTTCTAGCCTAGATTTTTGCAGTAACTCCTTAAGTCCCTCTGCTTCCCTTCTTGCCCTTTTACTGCCATTCTTAAGGGAACATCCAAAGAAATTTTTTTTAAAAAAAGCATATCATATCATTGCTCTGCTAAAATCGCCCCAGTGATTTCCCCTTTCAGAGATTAAGCCAATGTCTTTACAGTGATCACCAAGGTGCCACGTAATCTACCCATCTCTACCTCTGATATCCTCTGATCTCAACTCACTCTGTTCCAGGCACCTCAAACATATGCTCCCTTCCTGGAATGCCCCTTCCCAGGTATCTAAAAGGTTTATTCCTTCAGCTTCTTCAAGGACTCACTGAGGCCTTCCTAGCCATCTGCCCCATGTCCCCCTGCACGGCTTACTCCCCTTGATTTGCTTTAGTTTCCCTCATGAAACTCAGTGATATATGGCTCTCTATTTATTTACCTGTTTATTTATTATCTGTTTTCTTACTCCAACTCTAATTAAAATGATAGCTCCACAATGGGAAGAATTCATGGCTTTGTTCTCTGTGCCTGACACTTAGCAGGCACTGTATAAAATTTTATTGAATGCATAAATAAATGAATAAACATAGTATGTGCTCAGTTTTTACTGAATGGCTAAAGCAATCATTTTCTCTTGTGAGCTGTGGTAACACTTAAAGTCGGTACCATGTCAGTTGGTACCTAATTTTCAGTAGCTACAATAAACTCCTCATGTGTAGAGATCATATTTTAAATTTCTCTTACATTCTACACAGTGTTTTAATAGTGCTCAATTCCTGGCAGGAGTTCATAAAATTCTGCATATAGATTAAAGTGCTCATTGATTACATGGGTCTAAAATCTCCAAGAAAACAACAAATTTCATGTTGTAGTTATTTCTCTCTCCTCCCTCCTCTTTTTTTTTAAACAAGCCTGCTAAGAAGTGATAACATTAGGTAATCTTGAATTCTCAGTAGTTCCTATTCTATCCCACCATCCAGAGAAGTGTTTATCAGTAACAAAATTCAGATGAAGAGTAACTCAAGCAAAAAGAGAAAAAAGGCAGAAGAAGGAAGGCTGAATTGGAATTCTTACTACATAAGCAGAGCTTTTGGATTTACCCTGAGGTATTGTTGGTTAATTAAAGATCATGTGAAAGATTGCAATATGTTGAGCTTCCTTCCAGTTAGAATATTCAATTGAAATGAGGCAATGTGGACTTCAAAGGGAAATAACATATCATATAAATATTTTTATATATAAGATTTGAATATCTTAGAAATTCAGCAATTTGGTATATAACCAGATATAATATCACAAGCTTGAATAACCATAAACAATGTTATAATATAATCAGGTAAAAAAGGATCCTAAGAGTTTATTCTCTTTTATTTCTCTGCAATAGGAAGTTTTAACGCTTTTGTGCCTATTCTTGAATTTAATGCAGCCCCTTTCAATAAAAGTTACCTTATATTTAATCCAGTAGTTCACCACTATAATTTACACCATCTGCTTGACAGAGATACAGAGCACCTGTTCACAGGCACGTTTTATTTAAAGACATGTATCAAGTCACCTTTTAACCTTCTCTTCTCCAGGCTGGACTGCGCCAACTGCTTTTACCTTGCCTTCACAGATTCTGCTTTCTTACTGTAATAATCTCCTTAAATCCTCTCTATTTTATTCTTAAATTCCTAGACATTTAGAAGCAAATATTTGCACATGTTATTTTAAAGATTTTAACTGATACACAATATTAGGGAAGCAGGAAAAGCCCTGATTCTGCTGGAAGAGAGGGAAACCTAGGTTCTAGTATTATTTTAATTATTGATCAGAGTTACTTTGCACAAAGCACTTCTTCCAACCCTGAACCTTAATTTCTTCAAATTTAAGAAAGAGAAGTGCCCTATTTTATCCAACAAGGTCCTTGATTGGGGTGGGAAAATGCTTTATGAAATATAAATTATTTTATAACTATGGCTATATGTTATTATATTTCCTGATAACCCTAATCAAAAGGGAAATTCTGCTTATTAAATAAAAGCTACAAGAAGTTCTTTTGCACACTAGTGCCAACTGAAAATATCAATTTTCTGATTTTAAAAGAGTTGAAAACTATTAAATAAAAAAATTACTGAACCTATTTACTGAAGCATATTTAATTTTTTAATGTGTATTGGGCTGTTCTTGTCTTCATTAATGTCAGTAATAGGAAGCAGAGGGGAATATTAAAAAATAACTAGGAAACTGCTTGTCTTGGTTTAAACTCTTTTCCTATTCAAAATGTGACTGCATTTTGAATGTACGGAATTAAACATAAATGGGTATGTTTCCAGCAGTGTGCAAGGGGAATTAGACAGAAAAAAATCTTCTTACATAATGGGTGTTTTGTGCCTGATTTCTTTCCCAGCATGCTAAAAATGTAATCACCAAATGTGATATAGAATACAGGGAGTTTGGAATTTCCTTTTTTCACAGAGTCCTTCCCATCACACATCAACACACTCACATACACGCACACGCACACGCACACACACACACACACACACACAGAGCCTTCCTATTTACATTTAGTTTCTATTTGTTATTCAAACAAGGCATTTTCTCTTATATTTCTTTTTTCTCTTTTTCTTAAGGCATCTGAAATTCAAAAACCCATTTTTTAAAACGCGTACAAAAAATATGATACTAGAAATAAATGAAAGCCCAAACTAATCTGTGAAGCCTTTGAAGTTTACTGACATATACTACATGGAAACTACAGAAGCACAGTATGCAAAGATCTCCAGTGAGTAACATAAAATTAGTAGTCTTATCCAGAGCAGACATGGACACAGAACCACCTGACCTCCCCATGATGAAGATATGAATGATTTCTAAGAGTGGGAGGAACCTCTCAACTCTGCAGAATTCGTCGTTAAGCTAAACACCTGTATAAATTTTTAAATATCTACCTGTCCAATTTCTTGCCCTTGTTTACTTTTAGTGTCATGAAATTTCTTACAATTGTTCAAATAGTAGTTTCCTTAAATCTTAAAGACTGAAAAGTAAATCAAAAATGAATATTTTTTTCTACAGTATAAACTCATAGAAAAAATTCCTCTTTTTAAGGTTCTTTGGTTGCAAATACCAGGAACTCACTTCAGACTACCTGAGGCAAAACAGAAAGAATTGTGAAAAGATGGTGTGCTGTCTCTTATCACTACCACTTGAGAGGTGGTAAAATTTCTCAAAAAAAACCAAAAGATCTTTCAGCTGGGCAGACACGCCTACCTGATCTACTAAAAAGACCAGGCAAAGGAAAATAATAAAGCTCATGTTTTATTTCAAGAGTGTCACCTCCATTTCCCTTTCTTGGAAAGTGCTTTTTTCCTCTCTTTCAAAATCTAATTTCCTCCAAAGTAATTGTCAGTTTCACACTTCCTAGAAAATAAGCTTTCTAAAATCACTCTGCTTTAGCACCTAATGTCTCTCTCAACTTCAATTTCCACATTCCCAAATTGGAGCTAAAGATGCCTTCCTTCCAGAGATAAAGAATACCAAGATGAGATAATTCATGTGAAAAATCTATTACAGTGCTTGGTGTGTAATATATACTCAATAAAGATCTTAATTGTTTTCCAATCATTAAATTAAACTCATAAGTTAGTGATATAATGTGTCACTTCTCCCCAGGATGTATGGATGAAGAAAAAAGTCTTGAGGAGTAGAGATTTCACGTATTTACTTCTCAGAGTTGATATCATAAAGAACAATTATAAAAATACCCCATCAGTGTACTATCAGAGAACAATGTGCAGTGAATAAACAGTTACTACACTGTGTTACTTTCAACATTCATACGACTTTCAACACAAATGCTCTTCTGGATATATAATTGTAAGTAATGTACAGGTAAGGATTCTACTTTGGTTAATTATTTGTTCTTGTTTACTTATTTATGCTCAATATGTATTTCTTTTGAGTAAAATCATAAAGCTCAAAATTATGTATGACTCTTTTATTGAAGAATTTTCCCAATGGTTCTGGACTACTGAGTCCCCATATAACTTCTGTTTATTTTCCTGACAATTCATCAATATGCCACACAAAGTTATGGAAATTCTTCAGCATTGCATCTGACATCTTTCAATGAGATGATGAAAAATGATGATCTTTAAGTCAACAGCACTGAAAAGGTAGCTAATTAGATTTTTAAATCTTTAGGGTTTGTAGGATTTAAAAGTCAGACATCGGGAATTATTAAAAGAAAAGAGATTGGCAGTTACGTCCACAGACTTTATTGATTATAATAAAATATTTATAAAGCCACAACACTGAGAAAAAAAGTACTATAAATGTTTTGCTATGAAAAATTCAGGGGCTTTTATATAGGATGCCAGGGAAATAGTAAAAACTTTCAAAGATGTTCAGGATCAGAGTTCCAAAAATTGGGGTATTCTGAAAATAAGCTATAAACACTGTACTCACAAATAGATTACCCACTGGACCCATTAGTTAGCCACTCCTTAAAAATATGGCAAAGAGGACCAAGTTGTTAAGAAGCTACAACAGGTAATTCACCACCAGGTGATGAATGTTTCCTGGGGGAAAAATATTGCAGTAGACAATCAAAGAGAAGGCATTTCTTGGAAGAAGCTGTGGTTTTGGAGTGTCTAAAAATAACAGAAGGTCTCCAAATATATTTCTAGTCTTTCTCTATACAGAATATTCTTAAAGTCTTGAAGGGAAAAACCCTAATATTTACTCAAGCTCATTATCATCTACAATGATGACAGGAGGTATATTCAATGGGAAAAAAAGAACCACTTGGTGAGATAATGTTTTGTTTTGTTTTTTTTACCTTGGGCTTAAGCACATTTATTTCTCTTAAGAAGAATAATTTATATTCTCAGGTATGTAATTTAAAAATATGAATTGAACACACACAAATTCAACCTGAGAGACAGAGAAGACAGATTTTATTTCCTATTTTATGTATGTTGGAAATTAAAGGTATATTTAGCAATTTCCTTGAAGTTTGGTTGCTAAAACATGGAAGTAATCAAGATGCCCTCTCATAGGTATAAAGGAATAAATAAACTGTGATACATCCATACAATGGAATATATTCAGGAATATTTATTATTATTAAGAATATTATTCAAGAATAAAGAGAAATAAGTTATCAAACCATGAAAAGACATAGACAAACTTGAAATGAATACTGCTAAATGAAGAAAGCCAGTCTAAAAACACTACATACTGTGTGATTCCAATTGTATTTTGTATGTTTTCTCTTCTGAAAAAGGAAAAACTATAGACAGTAAAACTATAGAGACAATAAAAAGATCAACGTTTTCAGGAGTTGGAGGTTGAGGATTAGGAGGGATGAATAGGTGGAGCACAGGGGATTTTAAGGCAACAAAAGTGTTGTGTATGATACTGTAATGTGGATACATGACATTTGGCAAAGTCCATAGAACTGTACAACATAGAGTGAACCCTAATATAAGCTATAGACTTTAGTTAATAATGAGCTATCAATATTGGCTCATCAGTGACAAATGTACCACACTAATGTAATATGCTAGTAATGGGGATACTGAGGGGGATTGGGGGAAAGGATATGAGAACTCTCCATGCTTTCTGCTCAGTTGTTCTATAAACTTAAAATGGCTCTAAAAATTAAAGTCTACTAATTGAAAAAAAAAAAAAAAGAAAATACCTAGGGTAAAAAATATTAGGTTTCTTTAGTCTTTATAGCAGAATAAAACATAGCCTAGAGGAACTCAGTAATAGGGATTTGGGAGGGACTTCTTAGAGGGTTTAGATTTGAGTTTAATAATTCTTAAGAATTCTGAAGAGGACCTAGCAGATGCTATTTTGGCATGAATGCTCTCAAAGGCAGGAACAATGTATTTCTTAACTTTTATCTTAAGAGGTGGAGGATTAAAACAGGACTATCAATATCATTGGTAAAAAAAAGGCCTAAACATTTTGTCAGAAGAGGGAGTATGTAACTCATTTTTGTGGTTGTTGAAAGGCCTTATGTCTGTCTTCTGAACCATGTTTACAGAATGTACTTGTCTGAGTATTGCTTACATTTTATGACCATTTGTGTGGAGTCGGGAACATCATGGCTGTTGCTAAGACTATTTTTCACTTCTTACTATAATAATGTGACAATTAAATAAATCATGCAAAGTCTTTCTTGATGTAGTACTAAAATATCTGATATTGTAATGGCCCTTCGGGCTTTATATCCCCACACAACAATGCCCAAAGACTAGAAAGGAAGTAAAGACTGCACTTCTTCCTACCCTTTTTTAAGACTGAAAATAACTTTCAAGAAGTTCCCAACAGATTTACTCTTTCCGTGTGTATTTTTTTTCTATTTATACTGTTTTTCCTTAATCTGAAATATTATTACATATGTTATTGCATACATTCCACATGTCTGGGACTAAGTCCAGGAAATATTCTTTGAATTTAGATGAGGACTTGGCAAACATTTCCTGTCAAGTGCCAGCTAGTAAATATTTTAGGTTTTGTAGGCATCATAGGCTCTTTATTGTATATGCTTGTTTTTGTTTTTGTTTTGTTTTGTTTTAACCATTCCTAGCTTGAGGGCTCTATAAAAACTGGTTGCAGGCTGGAATTGGCTTGCAGGCAGTAGTTTACCCATCCCTGAGCTAGTCCTTTGCTTTTTAAGAACAATGATGATGCTAAACTGTAGAATATTTAAAGTTTTATTGTAAATCCGGCTCAATCTAACAAATATGTATTGAGCACTTCCTATGCCAGGCATGGAAAATAAATCTATGAATAAGTAATATATGTTCCTATTCAAACAAGAAATGTTGAGCTGAGGAAAGATTATATAATCAGCAGGAGTCACCAAATACAGTGAATCCTTAGATTACAGAAAGATTCATTAGGAAAAAGCAACATATGATAACATCTAGAAATCTTACATTCAAAACACCCAGATTGAGAAGAATATGTTTTATATTTATCTCCTCTTTTGAATTACTATGTTTCTTGATTGTCTTCACGTACAAGATTATGTGAAGATTTCTGTGCTGCTATTTAATGTTTATGTTTGGTTCTTCCTCTTTCCACTTTTCACCTTTTATGTACCCCATGAGTAAGTTTATATTTCTTCATTCGGTGAGTTGGAAAAACTAAGAACCAATTTTTTATGTGGGAGTTAGGAAGTGGTAAATAATTTGGAGTAGTTGAGATGGGATCTTTTATGGGGCATGTATCTTACACCCTTGAAAGAACCAAAGGTGTGTATTCACTTTACAACAAGATTCACAATTTGTAAAATAGAATTAGTATTAGAAACCAGTAACAAGCTTGTGAATATGAAAAGAAGAAAAATGATGCCTTAACCAGTTTTGGACAACAGACAACTCCAAAATTTCAGATAGTGGCTGAAATCAATAATTATTTATTTCTCATTCATGTTACATGCAAGTGAAGGTTGGTGATGGCTGCTATGAGAACAAGCAGCCCTCCAATATCTTCTCCTTCTGGAACTCAGATTGAAGCATGAGCCCCCTTCTGGGGCATTTTGATTTTATGGCAAAGGAGAGAAAAAGAAACTGAGATGAATCAATCTTATTTGAATATTCCTCAGTATTCTCCTCAGATATAGCCAAGGAAGATAATAGAAAAGAGAGTACTTCCCAAAGCATGAAGCCAAACTCAATGGAAGACAATGTACAGGGGAACAGAACAGGGACTCAATAAAATGTCACTGCCTCCTCTGACGTAAGGAGTCCTCACAGCATTTTCCCAGACTTCAAAATTTTTCTGGCTGTGAGACTTGTCTGGGCTTCAAATTCTCTCCTCTCTGTGTTGATAAACTTGAGATCCCAAGGGTTTACTGATATTGTGAATAATCAGTGTTTTTGTTCCAGGCTTTTTTTACTTTTGCCAAGACAAAGTTTCCAAAAAAAAAAAAAAAGCCGGGGTTGTTTTTAGTTTATTTTAGAATTAGGGTTCAAGATGGCTGACTAGAGATGTTAGATACCAGTTCTCATTAGAAAAAAGAACCAAAGTTACAAGTGAATAGTCATAACTGGAATATAACATCAAGGGGAGAGTGCTGCAGCCCAGTGGAGAACTCACAGGAAGAATCTGGGGCACAGAAAAAGAAGGAAGTGAGAAGCCAGCTCGACTAGCAGAGATCAGCTAGGAGTCCTCAGGAACTTGGTATTTCATGGCAAGAGAAGGTGGGAGAATTTTGTCTTTGCTCATCCCTGCAACAGATTACCAGTATCAGAACTGGTTGGAGAGCTCTTCTGCCCTCACGAAACTGGACACTGATTTGGGCAGCAATTTGGGGACATTGCACCAGACTGTGAACTCGCACTGTGTTGCTCACCCTTTTCCCAGACTCTAGCAGAGAGAGTGGGTGTGGCATTGTACTCTGGATACAGCCATCAGGGGACTATGTCTTGCCCAGAGAAATTTGATCCTTCTTTCTACGCATCAAGGAATCTTCTATTAACATTCCCCAGCATCTGATCAGAGGGCAGTAGCCACACAGTCTGGCTGGACCCAGGGGAGCTACAGAGTTCCCAATGGCCTAGTCCTCAGAAAGTGCTACTTCTCCTAAGGGAAAGAAGAGTGTACCCTTCAAGAAACATGGTACTTTGTGAAATGTCTGAACTTACAAATCATAGGTATTCTGGAGGGAGAAGAAAAAGTAAAATGTTTGCAAAATCTCCTTGAGAAAATAATTGAGGACTACTACCCTAGTTTTGCTAGAGATTTAGACATTTAAAAGAGATTAGGGTCCTGTTTTCAGACTTCTTAAAGAAAATAACTTTTAACCGTGGATTTTGTATCCTGTTTGAATAAGTTTCATAAATGAGGGAGAAATAAAGTTTTTCCCAGATAAGCAAATGCTGTTGGAATTTGTAACAACTAGACCAGCCCTACAATAAATTCTCAAGGGTATCTACCCTTGCCAGGTATCTACCCAAAGAAAAATAAATTATTATATCAAAAAGATACCTGCACTCATAGGTTTATCCCAGCAGTATTCACAATAGCAAAGATATGAAATCAACCTTAGTGTCCATCAATACATAAGTGAATTAAAAATGCATTCATCAGGCCGGGCGCGGTGGCTCACGCCTGTAATCCTAGCACTCTGGGAGGCCGAGGCAGGAGGATCACTCAAGGTCAGGAGTTTGAAACCAGCCTGAGCAAGAGCGAGACCCTGCCTCTACTAAAAATAGAAAGAAATTAATTGGCACCTAAAAATATATAAAAAAATTAGCCGGGCATGGTGGCACATGCTTGTAGTCCCAGCTACTTGGAAGGCTGAGGCAGAAGGATTGCTTGAGCCCAGGAGTTTGAGGTTGCTGTGAGCTAGGGTAACGCCATGGCACTCACTCTAGCCTGGGCAAGAGAGTGAGACTCTGTCTCACAAAATAAAAATAAAAATAAATAAAAATAAAAATGCAGTCATTATATACACCATGAAATACTACTCATCAATAAAAAAAAAAATAAATTGTGTCTTCTGAAGCAACATAAATGGAAAGAGAGGCCTTATCTTATGTGAAATAACTCGAAAACATAAAGTCAAATACTACATGTTCTTGCTTATAAGTGGTAGCTAAATAATATGTACACATGGACATAGAGAGTGGAATAATAGACACTGAAGACTCAGAAGGGTGGGAAGGTGGGAAGGGGATGAGACATGAAAAATTAATCAATGTACACTGTTCTAGTGATGACTACACTAAAACCCCAAACTTCACCACTACCCAATATATCCATGTAACACAAACTGCACTTGTACACCCTGAATCTATAACAATAAAAAAAAAATGTTATTGCAGTCAGCTTCATATGCAATCACTACCTCCACAATTCCTTTTTAATATAGCTCCTCTTTCTCCTGACTTAATTTTAGGTAATTTGAGCCTATCAGAGTTTTGTGGAATTATCCTTTTTTTCCCCTGAGCCATTTTGTTCATCTGAAAGACCATCTTGATCCACTCAAAAATCTTAGCCCAGAGCATGACATGGCCATGTTTGGCATTTACCCTGAGACTGCAGTTCAAAATACTCTCTAATTTTATGTTTTACTGATTGGAATTGACAAATAGTTCCATTTTCCAACTGTGCAATTCCAGAATTGCTAGGATCTCTATTTCCTTTCATTTTTACTTTCAAATACATCAATTCTTTCTTGACCTCAGCTTTCTTACAGTGCAACTAATAACAACCAACTCATGCCAGTATTGTACTGTTTTGAAACCTTTTTGCCCAAAGCCACAATCTTTTATAGTACATCAATTACCTTCCAAACTACCCAAAAAAAAATTACAGAATATTTTGCCATCCTATAACACTTTTTTAGTGTCCCAAAACAGTCTCTCTTCCTCCCGGTACCCTGCAAATCTTGGTCACGTGTGTTAGGCATTTTTGTTACAGTAGACCACCAGTTTTAGCAGCTAGTTTCTAAATAGGGCAAACTGTGTTTATGGCAGGGGGTAAAAGCAAAAGGCAGAGGTGAATCACATGATCTTTTTCTAAGCTCCTGTTTGGATGCAACGTATGTCATATTTGCTCATATCCATTTGCCAATGGGCAGGAAAGTATCCTCCATCAGAAAGAGGCACTGCTGAGCACAGGGCAGTGGGTGTAGAAAGAAAGTCCTCTTGTAAGGAGGGATTGACTATGTGCCCAGTAATGGAGTTTAAGACAACAAACTCTGTGAAGCAATAGGCCCCTTTCTGAGATTACATTTCATGAATGAATTATTTTGTGGATCATAATAAAAGCCTTCAAATAGAATAAAGATCACAATAAGCCCTTCTATTTTTTCATTTAACTTTGCAATCCCTATGGATGATATGTTCAAATAATCAATACAGAGTTAGGAATAAGTTAGATATATCATTATCTTCTTCCACTCTCCTAACCAATTCCCTCACCCAAACTCTGTACACCATCTTTATTAGAGAAATTATAAGCATTTTCATGGTTAGAACAGAAAGTTTGGGACCTATGATTGGAAAGATGCTTTTCTAGACAACTTCCGCATGTAATGGCCAGAAAATTTTGTATTTAAGCCATTCTATTTATTGGCTTCATGAAGTATATCATCCCTAAAGAATGTTCTTTAATTCCTCACTTATAAAACACGTATCTGCTTACTGAACTCTTAAATAAGAATTATATTGGTGACGGTAAAAAAAAAATAGGATATTCAACATTTTTAAAGATGTAATGTATAAAATTTTTATCTCTGATCTTTAAACCATCCTTTATATCTATCTCTCCCTAGAAATTCAAATATTTGTCATTTATATGCATTCTATAAGTTAAACATCTTAAATAAACTCAAGTATAATATTAATCACATAAGTTATATATTTCTATAATATTTCCATAATAATTATATATATTTGACTCCGTTTTTTATGTAAGATTGTTTGATTTTTATTTTATTTTAACTGTCTAAATATTTGCCATCATTGGGAGGGAACTGCTTAGGTTGAGCTTTGTTAGAATAAAGGCAGTTTCTTCTTTTGTAGCAGAGAGAACTACTCTTCATTTGTCCTTGCAAAGCACATTTACAGAGAGAGGCATTTATAAAGATTTCAAAAGAAGATTTGATGCCAATTGCCATAGTAAAGTGAATGCCACCAAAACTACCGTTTTATACTTCAAGAAGCTAATAGGCCTTTAATAAAACATATTTCCAGTTGAGATAAGTAGAGCTAAATATTCTCACTCTATAGATGAGGGAAAGTAAGGTTGAGGAAGAGTTTAAAGTAATTTGCCCAATGTCAAAAGAGTCAGAAGCAGATCTTGGAGAGCCCTAATAGTTTACAATGAAAAAGAGTATTATCAAAATTACAAACCAATCACGCATATTGTGGGATTTCTGCTGCAGAAATAAATAACTTCTGTCATGAGAGTCTATATCAATGGGGAACACAAATATAAATAGATAAACATCAGAATTAATAAAGAACAGTCATAATACCCATATCATTTCAGTGCACATATACAACATAAAAACTAGAAAATTTATATTATCACAGACCTTACAGGACTATGTAAGCTATTTTATTTTCAACAGGGGTGACCCCAATCATTCACTTATTCATCAAGTCATTCTGAGTCCAGAGCACATATGTTACTTTTATATATAAGGTTAATAACTTATATTTTTATTTATCTTCCATTTAATGTAAGTTTAATATTGGAGGTAAAGATGAAACCAAAACATAGTCTACCTATGAGCTCATTATAGAAGTTTGTGAAGAAGGAGAAATCTGTTCATTATCTATTAAAGAAATAATTTTTATTAATAAGAACTTTGTTTTCCATTTTGTGTATAATTCTGGACACACATAGTAAATAGTAAATATGACCACCAGCTGGGTAATAAAGGACATTGTGTCTGGATTTTCCTGAGACATTTAGACTCCTTTTCTTGGAAAATTTATGGAATGTCCATTTCCGTATCTGTGACGTGTGCCATGATTACTGTGGCACCACTAATCATGGTGCTTTGCCCTTTGGCTAGACCATAAATTAAATTCACAAATCATCTTTGCCTCACCTCAACTTTGAGAGGGCAGGCTCACTCAATTTCTAAAGAAATGCCAAAAAATGTGTTTTTGTGGCTATTTTAATACTTCATGATTCAAACAACTACTTTAGCAGATCTCAAGAATATCTCAAAGTATGACCTTACTCTTGCCTCTTAGTTATAAATGAATATGACTAATTTCCCATCGAAAACACTTAAAATCTTTATAAATAAGACCTTTTGAACTCTGTGAAATTTAAACTATATATTTTATATCTAATATCAGTATCAAATCCACTAGTTGTGAGAGAGAGCAAATGAGAGAACTATGAAATAGTAAGATTTATTTATAACTAGCATGTTATAACTTACGTATCTATAACATGCTGTTCTTAAAAGTAGTCACCTTGGAACATTTCAAATGAATTTCAGTGATGTTACCTTTTTCGAAATGCCACAGCTGTCAGCATAAAAAATGCTTACCAGTGTTGAGCTTCCTTTATAACCATACCTTACTTTTAATAAAAAATGGTATGATCCAATAGAATCACCCACCATTTTACTAGACTAACTTCTAATTGTTAAGCTGTTTCCAAAAATCTAACATCACTCTACAAGTTTAACTCTGTATTACCATCCAAAATCAATGTGCCTCAAGAATCAATAGGAATTCCACAATAGAATTTCGACAATCTTTGAGAACACAGTGATATCATTAGTATTAAAATGTAGTAGAAATAAAGTTCAAAATAGTCCTTGGCACCCCAGTCACCATTCGAGTTCTGTGCTCAGGCTTCAGCTTGAGGTAGGAAGCTGACTCACTTCCTCGGACTCAAAGAGTCAGCTCCCTTCTGCTAGAGATGTGAGTCCCCTCTCCCCAGTGCTGGGGAGAAATCCAGTCATTGTTCCTCCTACTATTCTCTTCCTGAAATAATGATAATTATCATAGCAATAATCATATTGATAATTATTACAATGTATACTTATAATGTGCCAAGAACTTTCTAAATAAAATATTTCCTTTAATCAGCATAATAATTCAATTTAATTCTCATAACAATCCTATAAGGTAAGTATTACATGAATGCCATTTTACTCATAATGTCTTTAAAGATGAGATGTGACTTCACTCTGATGTTATTATTGATTTGGCAATGGTCATGGCTACAGTGGTCCTACACAGTGGGTTTTTAGAGTTCACTCTCAAGGAAAAATCATCCCTTCATCCATCTCACCTCTCCCTAGAATCCAATCAGATTATAGTTTCTGAAATTCCTTTTGGTGATAACCATTTTTCGGTTTTGGAAATACTTGGCTAAACACTTTTCTTATATTAGAATTTTTTAATTTGTTTTTCCTAAAGTAGTGGCACTTTACAATTCTAATAAGTTAATAGTATGTATTGGGTTCCTGAAAAAATTTGAACATGGAATTTGTCTCTCTAAAAAAATATTTGGAGCTTATTATTCAAAGAAAACACATTTTCTTCTTATCCCATATAAAATCCTAATACAGTTGAGTTACATGGATGCCATGCTTTGCATCCAACAGAAAGACAAATTCAAACTTAATAACCAGAATATAATGCATATATTTATTGAACTCTCTAAAATAGACAGGAAGGTGTAATTATATAGAATTAACATGCAGCAAAATTTTCTGTAAAACCTGGATGTCCTGTTGGTCTGATCTGCCAAATCCTCAAGCTATCTGCTTAAAAATTTCTTTGATCACTTGCCCTCAAAATGCTCTAGAAAAATCTCAAATCTATTCTGTTTCTATATTCTTCTTCTTTCTTTTGTCCTGTTAAATTCCAAATTAATGTTTTCCACAAGTATATCACTGTCTGTATTAATGATGGTGCTTTCAGCTGCAAGTAAATAAATATTCAAACAAAAGTCATTTGAATAATGAGGAATGTATCTCCCTATGTAAGAAAGGTGGGGCAAGGTGAATCCAGGGTAGTTATTTGACAACTCAACAATATAAGGCCTTCAGGCCCTGCTTGGTGGCTCATGCCTGTAATCCTACCATTCTGGGAGGCCGAGGTGGGTGGATCGCTCAAGGTCAAGAGTTCGAAACCAGCCTGAGCAAGAGCGAGACCCCATCTCTACTAAAAATAGAAAAAAATTAATTGACCAACTAAAAAATACATCTAGAGAAAAAATTAGCTGGGCATGGTGGCACATGCCTGTAGTCCCAGCTACTTGGGAGGCTGAGGTAGAAGGATTGCTTGAGCCCAAGCGTTTGAGGTTGCTGTGAACTAGGCTGATGTCACGGCACTCTAGCCCTAGCCCAGGCAACAGAGTGAGACTCTGTCTCAAAAAAAAAAAAAAAAAAAAAAAACCCACAACAATATAAGGCCTTCAGTTTGGTTGTTTGAAATTCTTTTTGTTTTCCTTTCATGACAGTAAGACAGTTGCAACCATTTCAAATATAACATTCTTACCCTAAAGCCTCTTCCTCATATTCCCTTTTAAGAATAAAGATTACTTTCCCAGAAGCACCCACTGATATTCTTATGTTTTAAGTGAAGTATCACAAAAATGGAAGAACAAGTCCCACATGTACTCACAATCAAATTGGTATTAACTTGTCAACACTTATGTGCACATAGGGTAGTAACATTAATCAGGTGTCAGGCTGGTGGGAGGGGGGAGGAGGGGATGGGTATATTCACACCTAATGGGTGCAGTGCGCCCTGTCTGGGATATGGACATACTTGTAGCTTTGACTTGGGCAGAGCAAAGGCAATATGTGTAACCTAAACATTTGTACCCCCCCCAAAAAAAATAAATAAAATAAGAATGAAGATCACTTTCCCAGAAATACCCACTGATATTCTAATGTTTTATTGGTTAGAATTGTGTCATTGGCCCATGCATGAATCAATCACAGGCAAGATAACAGGAATTAAGTATTGTTTACTGATCTAATCAAGACTCATCCCATCAGGTGGTAGAGGAGCCTGTGGGGTAATGGACAATGTTGGTTTGTTTAGAAAGAAGAGGAAGCATATTTTTGAGTAGTAGTCATCACCTGCACTTTCTATTCTCACTTTTGCATTATCCTCACTACCCGTTATTCTCATCAGTACAGCAAAAGACCTTGCAAGCAAACAAAATACTTTATAAAAAGACAAGGTTACAATTATACATTAATTTTTCTACCCTATCTATGTATACATGTCATGGAAAATATTAATGCACAAATACTATTGTCACATTGTTTCTATAGCCTGCCATTTTTCTTTTAATAGTAGATTGCACAACTTTCCATTGAAATGAATGAACTTCTAAAAGATCATTTTTAATGACTGAGTGGCACTTAATTTTGTGACTGTCAAAATTATTTACCATATGTATATTTCCTGTGTGTTTTTTGTCTATTTTTCTTCGTTTGTTTTCTTATTGATACAAGACTTGTACTAAAAATATCAACAATGTTTATATCATATATATTGTCACTATTTTCTCAGTTTATCAGTTATTTTTCAATTTTGCTGTGTTTGTATTTTTTCACATAGAAAGGATTACAATTTTCATGTAGTCAAACCCATCACATTTTCCTCTTAGAGGCCACCTTCTGTGTTACTCTTAAAATGCAATTCCCCTCACTTCCCCAGGATTATATATGGTTTTTTTGTCTGTGTTTTTTACCCATAGCATACTTTAAAAGCATTGGCCTGGAGCCAGTTTGCATAGGTTCGAATTCCACTCAGTCACATGTTAGGTGTAGCACTTTTGGCAATCAGATTAATTCCTTGTGGCAATACATATATGTCACTTGGAACTCAAATACTTGACAATTCTTCTAGTACTTTTATTATATAATTTTATATTTTGAGGTTTTGATTAATTTGAATTTAATTTCCTAACAGTACAACATGGAGAGTTAACTTTAAATTTTCAAATAGGTAGCCACTTGACAAAACCATTTAAGTCAAATAATAATTCTTTTTCTGCTGATTTGAAATGTGACCTTTATCATAAACTACGTTTCATAACTGATTTGTCTGTTCCTGAGCTTTCTAGTTTGTCATATTTCCTTGTATCTCCTGAAGTTTTACCTTTATTTTAATACTATGCTTCTTGGTTCAAAAAATTCTTGAGTGTCAATGTGGATTTTAATCTCTTTTAAAGTTTTATTCCCTCTTTCTCTTATTGAAAAGGTTTGCCTTGACATCAACGTTTTCTAATGTTGATAATACAATTCATATTTGGCATTGTCTTACTATGCCCTTTGTCTCCCTTTAGTATTTTTAAGTTTCCACATGTTTAAAATATTTTATTTTAGCTATATTTATTATATGCAGCCTGTAGTTGGGTTTTGATTTTTGACCCAATCTATTTATTTCAATAAATATATGCATATAACCCATTTGAAAATATTGAAATATTTTCTTGTGTTTTCTTTTATATCATGTTTCCTGTTTCTAATTCTTTCTTTTCTTTTTTTTAATAGATGAAGCTTTTTGTTTTATTTTCTGTGTGTTTGTATGGATATGTTTAATGTGATGCTTTCTGTAGTTTCCTGTCTGGTTTCAGTTCTACGGGCTATATTGCTAACTTCATATAGGATGCTTAAAATCTTACTTCTTTATTCGCGGCATTGGTAATAGCTATTGACGTATCTTTACTATGAATGATGGGATATGAGCACATTCTCTGGGACTTTCAACCCATTCCTAGTAGTCAGCAGCCAGCAGAGCAGAAAGTTGACCACACTCTAAGCTTTGGCATGGAACAGCTTTAGAAGTGCAAGCAGTATCTCTGATTATTAGAAAATAATCATCCCCTTCACTCTCAACACTTTTTCCTCAGTGAAGGAGAATGACCCAAGACCCCCAAATTAGTACAGCTTAAAGAACATTTTATTGTACCTATATTCATCTCCAAGATTTTCAGAATTACTGGGAAGGAGAATTCCTGCAGAAAGCAGGTACGGTACTGAGATATGATCACGGTGCTCACGAGCTTGTAATGCCCGAAGTACAATGGGTAGCAGAATGAAACATTTCTCCACTTCCCTAATCAGCACCTCCAATTTGGCTGGCAGTTTACCACTCCAGATGTTGAGGGTGCATCTGAGGGCCCTTACCATTCCTTCAGAGAGGTGGGCATTTCTCTTACATGAACAAATCATTAGCTGGCCACTCATTCCCTCCCTCTGATCTCATCTATACCTATATCTTGCTGCAATTCTTTCAGTTCTCTGGTGAGTGAATCAAACCATTACTTCTTCCTGAGAAATTATAAACTCTTCCTATTTCCAAAGTTTTCAGAATTTTCAATGAGGATTTGGGAACCGGTAAAATTAAACTCACCCATTTAGGTTAGCATCTAGACCCCAAACACATTTAAAAAATTACAATAGCAATGTCAAAAAACCATGCTTTTAATTCATGATGTCATCTAGTGGGTATATTGCCTTTGTACAAATTACATGAGGTGTCTCCTCTGGGCAGTCCATTAGGAAGAGTCCCCCATCTCCCACCTCATCTCACCCCCTGCCATCCTGCCAGACACACCAGAAAAGCACCCTATGAGCATGACATTGAAGGAGCACAGACTACCTGTGTAAAGAAAAGGGATGTTGCCTCCTAAAGACAGTGGCAGTGCTTGGCAGCTGGGAGTTTGGACTGGATTTCAGCCTCGACTCAGCCCTCATCTTGGTCTCTCTGTGTCCTGCACAAATTAACACACCAAGAAGGCTGCTGAGGTTCTTTCTAGTTTTGCAGTTCAGGACATGGTTAGTGTACTGACTTGTGACTTGGCTTATACTTAAAGGCTCAGTTATATACTTAAAGCCTCAGTTATATACTTAGTATATTGGCATGAGACTCTAGCTGGATTTGAATCTACTTATTTATTTCCTGTGTGAGCACAAAAGGCAAAATGGCTAAAACAATAGCATTTGAGAGTAAATAAGATTTTTCTTGTGGTTATAATGCTTTGTATCTCTGTCAAAGCTAGTGACTTACTGCAACAGAGTAGTTGCCCTTCCTCCCATAGATACGGAAGCGTAAAATTGAAAGTGGGGAATATGTAACAGGGAATGGCCTGGGGAAAAAAGAAAGATTTGTGTCTTCTTAAAACTTCCCCACTGGGAACTGCAGCCTGGCCTGCATCCCTGAGTCAGGTTAAGTCCCATTAAAACTCCCAGGTGGCGCCAGCCTCCCCAGGTGGGCAGCGGGCAGAGTTCACAGACTTTGTCTTTGGCAGAGAGGCGACGATTAGAATAGTTAACCTAGTTAACCGCAGTAATTGCCTGAAGCCAAGAACCTTCCCTTTAAATGCTCTGTATTTCTGCCTATGTTTAGGAAATTTGGGATTTTAAGAGGAGAAGGTCTACCATTTTTTCTCGTTTGAAAGGAAACTCTCTTTCCTTCCTCCCCAAACCACTTGTCCTTGTTCTTCTGATTAGTCCTCTTTCGTCTGATTTGGCCTTGTGGACAAGTGGCTGAGATTTCAGGAACATTACTTCCACAAGTAAATATGCAAGACCCTTCGCTAATTGGAAAGGTGGTTTACCTGAGAAACGCATTCCTGAGGAAAGGGTTTGGGACAGGAAGAGACATTTTACTGGGTGAGTAGAGCCCTGATAGAGGACAAGCTCTCAAGTCAGAACAAATGCACTTTGAGAGGAACCTGGGAACAGAGAAATGGGGAGCAGGTGCAGAGGGAGCTGGGGAGTTAGCATGGGTGGCAGGGTTCTCTTGGATACTTAGGATACTATAGGTAGTTATTGCCAAGTATTGTCTGACATCATCATGAACTGATTTTTATAATTTAAAGTGTTATAGAGTTTAACATACCTAGAAGCAAACCGTACTTTGTCAGAAAAAGGCAGATTTTGATTTAGGAACTTATACATGAAAATACAAAATTGGAAGTAAAAAGTCATATTCTAGATTTCTATGCTCTCTCTGTCTCTGTCTCTTGCTCAAAAAAAAATATAATGAGAACATATTACATGGCTGAATACTTTCCAAACACTATATATATACATAAAAAATAATAAAGCACTAAAATAATCATCTCCAAATCCCTTCAATTCTATGAGGCAAAAGCTGCTGTTATAAAGCATAAAGTACTATTATTGTGATGAGTACTCAGACACTATTTTAGAATTTTATTAGCAACTGAATTATACGTGGTTGTGAATTTATTTTTACAAAGAAAATCAACAAACAATTAATTTTTCCATTTTAATCTTCTATCTGTTTTTAAATTGCCACACAATCTTATTTCTTTCTGAATATATTCTGCCACCATGGGTGGGATATAGGAGACGGAAGCTGTGGAAGTTTTAAAAAATAACACTTGTCTTTGTGGCTTTTATTAAGCCCTTAGACAAATGAAACACCTTTAAATATGTTGTAGAACCAGATACAAGCTTAAATACAGTTTGTTAGAAGATATTTAAAATGTGATTCATCTGCTATTAATCTCTTAACCGCCTCTGCAGGGAGTTGTCACCAACAGGGAACAATGTGGAAGGCTTTCAGAGTCTGACACCTCTGCTGTAAACATTTCAGATTAAAGTCCCTGGTGCTTGTTCAGAAAAGTCCTTGATCTTCCCAGTGGCCAGCTTCTACACTTCAAGAACAGAGAGAAAGTTGGTGGTGGGATACTGAAGGAAAACATTTTTAAAGAAAGGGAAAATATATAGATGCTTCAAACAAAAGACTAGCTAAATCTAGCCAAATATGTGTGGCTGTTCCTTTAACAACTATACTTTAAAGTATATCTAGCCATTTGCTCTAGAGAGTACTCCTCAACATCTTAAACTTAAACAAGAGTTCATGCATATATATGGTAAAAAAAAATCTGTCTAGCCTGGTGAAAATTAAATAATGATATTAAATTCTTCTTGTCTCCTCTTTATGGCAAGGGTCCATGGTTGTCTTTTTCTGGAAGACTCTCTCAAAGATGGGGCAAATACTACCACTTCTTCCTATTAAAATATCTTATAGCTGAATTTGTTAAATTAAAGAAAAAAACGGTCTAGTCTATTTGAAAGCAAACATATACTTACCTTCAGACTAGTCTCTGTCTTCAATTTGTACTTTCTAAGAAAATTATATTTCTTAAAAATTTAGATAAAAGTTACCATATATTATTGCAATTGAAATGAAAGATGATAATTTTGTTAGTCATCCTTTGGTGGTGCTAAAGGTCATGATTGCAAAGGATTCTTAATTGGATATTTTCTGTCTTTACTCATGCTTAAGCTCTTTCTGTATATTTTTCTTAATATTGCCTTAAACCACAGACTAATCCATTTGATGTGGATTTTCTCTGGTAATGTATTTAGAAAATAAGACTGCAAATACCATGAAGGTAGTCATACTGTCTGTCTGACTTTCTCTTTTGTTCATCTTTGTTTACTCAGTACCTAAAATGGTTCTTTGCACGCAGAAGTCACTAATAAATACTATTCAACAATGAAGGGATAAAGGGACAGAGCTACCCCTATATTTCTTCGAAGGAGCTGGCTTAACTTTTCACTCACCAAGTAATTCCTGGGCACGTGCATGCAATGTGTTAATTCCAGGATTTCTATGGCAAAGAAGTCATATGGTTTCATGGAACTTGGAGTCCTAGCAGTCGTATAGGAAGGGAATTTGACCAACAACTTCAATAATCGCTCATACAGAGATAACACTGAGTGTTGTGGGAGTGTGCTGAGGGGCTCTTCACACAGACCAGAACCCTAAAGAACGTTTTTCCAAAGAAAATGGATGTATACACTGAAATGTGAATACAGTATACAGTATACACTGAAATGTGAATCGTAAATAGGCATTCAGGTGAAGAGAGATGAAGAATGGATGTGGTTGACGGGGATTATGGAGATAGAGCATGATGCAGAAGAAACAGCCTATGGAAAAAATCTGAGAAAGACATGACACAGAATTTTCAGGGAACTGAGAGTAGCCATGTCCTGGAGAACAGACTTTGAGGAAGTGTGGCAAGTAGGGGCCAAATCTCCAACCTTAAGAAGAGATAGAAGACTTGAGTCTGGACTATGTGGCTTGTGATACCACTTTGAAGGTTAACACTCCAGGTTTCAAAACGGGAAACTCATTGAGGGCATATGGTTTGGCCTGAGAGTTCGTAGTTATGTTTTCTTGGTCCCCAAAATATCATTATGGGTTAGGGTGATTAGCTGCTGCGGTAGAGTTCTCTTAAAGTCTCTTTCTAATAGCCAGAAATAGCCTTTAGAAACAACATCACCAATAGACCCTCAAGGCTACCACTGCATGCAGAGCAGTATATACATATCTATATATGTATTTGATGATAATATATATTTGTCAACCCTGCCCTGCCTTGGATCTAATGGGTGTTGCTGCTCTTGCATGAAACCCCTTTACTATTACTGCCCTCTACAGATGGATACATATGAGCATAAATACGGAGAACTGAATATTGCCGGATTTGGAACCTCACCTTCTGGCCTCGTTCTCCTATTGTTCTGATCGTGAGGACCCTCACAGCATCCCACAGACCCTCCCTGCTAAAATTCATGATGTCCATGACACATAAAAACACTGCATGAAATCTCAGTGTGAATGCAAATTTGAGACACTTTCCTCCTCTGAGCTTGTCCTTTCAAAGTGGTTTAACTCAGAACATTTCATAAATTCTTCAAGCACAGCCAAGCATATTTGCTTACCTTATTCTCAAAACTCAGACCAACCTCTCTTCGAGACAGTTTTGTTTCAATTTGTGGAAAGAAACCAGTTTATTTTTATACAGCAGTAGAAGCAAGGCCAAAAACTGATAACAGATTTTTTTTTCACTCTAGGTAAAAGTAAATTCTGACAAGTGTTCACCCACACTGCTCAAATGAAGATAAGAAATGACATGTGGCTCCAGAGGAATTGATTTTAGACTGTTTAAATCTGAACAAAAAGGGGAAAAATTCTACTAGAAAACGTTCATCGTATGCCATGGTCTCTTAAAGAACATCATTATGTTTAAAAAGTTTTTAAAAAGTTCAATATTTTCCTGAATGCTAATAGCTCACTGTAGTATGCTGAAACAGTTTATAACAATAGAAAAAACATGACCATTGTAGGAGCAGGTATGATGGTCTTGGATAATTGAAAATCCTCTGTCCATAAAGCCGATCAGCTTGCTTAGCAAGAGCAAGTTTAATTTTGGTCTGAAGTCAATCAAGAAGTGATTACCAGCTCTGTGTAAAGAGCCTACCTATTATTTGATACCTGATAACAAAAAGAATGGGATTTAGACTTAGCAGAATAGAAGGCTGCGAAAAAGCATTTGGAATTTCCAAAAGGTAGGAAAATAGAGTGAGCACACAGGTTTTTCTTTTCCTGTGCTTTAAAACACCCAGATTGGACGGGGAAGCCAGAATGTTGTAGCAGTGGAAATCACACTGGACAGATAGATGGACAGGGGACCTGGCTTTTGGTCCTGGCTTGAATTCTAATTGCATGGTCCTGATAAAGTCATTTAACTTCCCTGGGCCTTGTAGTCCTCACCCACAAAATCAATAATTGAACTAGATGGTCTCTAAGCTCTGGTGTGTGAGCTCCGGGTAAATAAGGACTATGTGGGGTTTTTTGGCCTCAATAGTTGGCAGAGGGCCTAGCATACAGTCTCCATCCAATAATAATTCTTAATGTGACTAGGAAAAAACTATTTGTTAAATTTCTCTTAATAGAATAGCATCATACTTATCCATGTATATGCTTAGAGATTAAAATAATTATTTTATGTTACCAACAGTGTCTATGGAATGACTAAAATATCAGGTGACATTACTGAAGGAGCCACATATAACTGAAAATGTTAAGATTAATTGAGATGACACTTTGACATAGAATCCAACTAATAAGTATTCCAATATCTTCCAGCAGGTTTATCTGGATAGCAATTTAAACAGGCACCTCACTCAGGAGGTAAGTTTTGTTTCAGCTGAGACTTTAATAATAAAAAATGGTCAAAAGCCAAATAACTGAGGCATAAGACAAAATCATTGGTTGAGGTGAAATCTAATTGCATTGGTTTTCCAAAGGCACTATCTGTATATGAGAGGGACAGACAGACAGACACAAGGAGATAAAGACAGAGATATTAGCAAAAACTATATTTATTTACAATTTCTTCATGCCTATAATAACCATGTCATTCATTTTCCATGAGTTTTCAGGGTATATTCATGCTCCTTTCTAAGAAACAGGGCATGTCATGATGCTAAATCATCTATGGCTCTTGGTAGCAACCAGAGGGCTATGGACAGAAGGTGATGGGGCAGAAGCAGTCAGAATATGACTTGGCAGAAGGAGATCATGACAGAAGGAAAGGGAAAATCTCTGGAAATGCCACAGCTTCTCTAAATGTTTTCCCTAGTTAATTAGATTTTGCTGCTGGCTGTCTTTACATAATAAGTATTAATAACTCATTTGATGGTGATAATGACATACTCATTTTACTAATGAAAAATAATATTGAAAACAAACATAAAATGTATTTGTGGGGAAGCTTTCCTGACAAAGATACAACAGACAATGACATGTATGCAAAAGACGTAAGGACTTCTTTGAATTTTCCTATTTTCAGAGTTTTAAATATGGGCCTAGGCTTGGCATGGTGACTCACACCTGTAAACCCAGCACTCTGGGAGGCTGAGAAGGGAGGATAGTTTGAGCTCAGGAGTTTGAGACCACCCTGAGCAAGAGTGAGACCCCGTCTCTACTAAAAACAGAAAAATTAGCCAGGTGCAGTGGCATGCACCTGTGGTCTTAGCTACTTGGAAGGCTGAGGCAGGAGGATTACTTGAGCCCAGGAGTTTGAGGTTGCAGTGAGTTACGATAACACCACTGTACTCTAGCCTGGGCAACAGAGTGAGACCCTGTCATAAATAAATAAATAAATAAATAAATAAATACCTAGAAGTTGAAACAAGACTCTTCAAGTCACAGAGTAACTTTCTTGACAGCTAAGATTTGGGCTCTTTTACATGGGGTTTTACTGTTTCTACATTATCAAGTATAATCTCACCTCAAACTGTCATATGTTGAGGGTAGATGATTGAGGAATTAATGAGATGTGGCCCATAAGATCATTATTTTATTGTATCACCCAATATTGCTATCTGAAAGACAGAAACAGGAGTTTGCAGGGTTTTGCCCTGAAGGAATATGTGAACTCATTAGTTCGCATATCAAGGGCTGCCTTGCCTTGGGAGGGCTCTCAAAGCTCCGATAGGGATGCATTCCAGGAGGCTTCTCAGTTATCTCAGGTCTGTGACTACCTCCCGGATCTTGAAAGACAAGACAAGTAAATATCTGGCTCACAGGATGGGAGCCAGAGACAATGAGTACCCTAGGCAAGAGATGCACCCCTGTGGTTATGAACAATTTAGAATGTAGAGATTGACTTCCTGCTCTCTCCTGACTGTCTGCTTCAAGTCCACAACAACTAGATAAAAGAAATATAGAGCCACTATATCTCTTCCTTATTTCTCTGTTAATTAATAGCTATCTCTTAGAACTTAGAAATTAGTTCTTGAAATATTTTGTAACCATTTGTTCACATAGATAGAATAGATTAGAATTTGTTAGAAGCCCTTTAAAAAAACTTTTAACCCAAATGGAAACTACCTTTGATATAAAAAACTGTTACCCATAACAACTGCACTACCTGTTACTATGTAATTCTGTTTCCCTGGCAACTGATAATTGATATCTGTGATTATATAAACCTATGTGAATCTAACCTTGAGGCTGCACTACTGACGGAGATTTGGTGTAGACTCCTGAGTACCCCTGCTTTATATAAACCTATGAAACTATACCTTAGTCTCTGTGTAATCTTTTATTCTATTTCCTATTAATTCCTTATCCTCTGTGGTGACAACTACCTAAGGGACCCAGTTTCTCATGGGGAGAAGTAGCTGATCTCCTCGAGGCTTGTCCCTGCAGTCATACTTTTTGGTTTTTAAATATTAAAATAGCCTAGAGGGGAATTTTAGTTGTAGATCTTCAATAAAATGCAACAGGGAATACACTCTTTTCTTTGCTAATAGGAAAACTTAAAGATTAATTATTTTCACAGCAAAGTCTATAGTAACTTTAACTAGCAGAGATTGAAAATGAATGAAACTTTGAAAATTCTTAGTCTGTAGACAACACTGTGGCCTCATCTATCCTAGCATGAAAAGAATAGGGTATTATCACCTTGAGTCAAATTACTGCCTATTTTCTAAACACATAATATAGACAAGCTTATGATGACATTTGAATAGCCATTCCAGAATGGATCTAATTCAAATAGTATTAGTCCTGTTCTAGGTTGTCTACCTATGGCAGCTCTGATTCATCAATTCCTTGAGGTTCCAGCTCTTCCTCTTGTTTCTGTGTCATGAATGGCTTCTATTCCCAAGGTTACCTGATGTTTCCACATGGCTTCTTTTGCTTCAGTCACTACATCTGTCTATCTGTATGTAAAGAAAAGAGAAGGTACCTCATTCCTTGAAAGATACTTTCCAGAAGATGCACATAGTGCTTGTTATGTTCCATTGGTCAGAACTTAGCTATTAGTTGACACCTGACAGCAAGCATAGCTGGAAAATACAGTCATATGTTCTTGTAAATATGTGGAATAAGGTGGAAAACTAGAAGACTATAACAAAACACTTGTATATTTTAGGTGAATAGTCAGTATGTCCTGTTATTAAAGCTACCCAAGAAATATTAACCTCATCGCTACTGTAATCAAGTTGTGTTAAATACAGACCTGTCTTCCACCCTTCACTATCATCTCTACTTTGGTTTATTGCAACGTTAGGGAAACATGCTGACCTTTAAATCCCTGTGTCTTGATCTTTGCCTTTCCCTCTTTCTCTGCTGTTGCCACTACAGTCTATCTTCACGTGGCAGCGAGAACAATCATGTTGAAACCTAATCAGACCATGCACTCCTAAGATGGAAACTTTCCGATGCCACTTTCTTTTACTCAGAAAATTAGTCTCTACTCTTAGCTCTAAAGCCTTATATAATATAATCTGCTTGCCCAGAATCACTCACCTTTATCTCCTAACTCTCTCCCATTGCTCACTCCATGCCAGCCACAGATGTTTTCATTTGCTATTCCTTTTCCACACCAAGAATGCTCCTAACTCAAAAACTTTGTACTTGCTGTTCCCTCTTCCTCAAAATGTCTTGCCCGTATGTCCACGTGGCCAATCCCCCCATCTTGTTCATATCTTTCTCAAATGGCCCCTTGCCAGTAGGGTGCTATCTAACTTCCTAAATAAAATTAGCCCTTCCTACCCACCAGTCTAAATCCCTCTTTCCTGCTTTAGTTCTATGAAGAGCACTTTCACCAACTAACTACTGTTGACACTTACTTGCTTTCTTTTCTGTCTCACCCAACCACCACGAAGACAGAGATTTGGAGGACTTTTACTCACTACAACCTTAGTGCGTAGAATAGTACTTAGACTATGGTAGATACGTAATAAGTATTTGTTAAAGAAATTAACATGATATATCTTAGATACACAAGTATAAAACATGACCCCTGTGAACTCTTCATATCTACTATTCTGTTTGCTAAGCACAGAATTGTGCACAGAATAAACAATTAATGGAGTCTTGCTGATCTTTGAATCCCTATGGTTTGCTCTTTGCCTTTCCCTATTTTTGCTTTATTTATGCAGTGTAATTGTTCAGTTGCATAAAGCTCCACATTGGACTAATTATTTGCTATTTTGAAAATTTGCCAATTTAAGAACTTTTTTTTGTCTTTATTGAAGTGTAATTTACATATCATGTCTTTACTCCATTTCAAGTGTACAATTAAATGGTTATTAGTAAATTTACCAAGTTGTACAGCTATTCACATAAATCAGTTTTAGAGGATTTCCCATCCCCCATTGAGATCCCTAATACCCATCCCCAAATACATGTCAAGCATGCCCCTTCTCTTCACAGTGCTCACCACATCCCCCGGATGTGTGTCCACCCCTAACCCCCAAAATCCCCAGTGAATGCTACCACCACTTAAACACCATAGTGTCGATCCAGTTAATGCCAATTTGATGGTGAGTACAAGTGGGTCCCATTCTTCTGGTCTTGTGTCACCTCACTTCGAATAATGAGTTCAAGCTTAATCCAGGATAATATAAGAGGTGCTAACTTACTGTCGTTTCTTAAAATTGAGTAATATTCCATTGTGAACATATACCAGATTTTAACAATCCACTCATGCATTGACGGGCACTTGGGTTGTTTCCACGACCTAGCAATAGTGAATTGTGTTGTCATAAACATTCGGGTGCAGATGTCTTTATCATAGAATGTCTTGTGCTCTTTTGGGTAGATGCTTAATAATGCTATTGCTGGATCAAATGGTAATTCTATTTTTAGCTCTTTGAGGAATCTCCAAATTCTTTTTGCAAAGGTTGCACCAATTTGCAGTCCCACCAGCAGTGTAAGAGTGTTCCTGTCTCTCCACATCCTCGCCAGCATTTGTTGTTTTGGGATTTTCTGATAGAGGCCAATCTCACTGGAGTTAGGTGGTATCTCATTGTGGTTTTGATTTGCATTTCCCTGATGATTAGAGATGATGAACATTTTTTAATGTGTTTCCTGGCCATTATTCTGTCTTCTTTGGAAAAGTTTCTGTTCATCTCCTTTGCCCATTTATAAATGGGGTTTTTTGATTTTTTCTTGTTAATTCTTTTGAGTTCTAGGTAGATTCTTGTTATCAGACCTTTGTGGGTATGTAAAGAGAAAATATTTTCTCCCATTCTGTAGGTTGTCTATTTGCTCTAGTTATAGTTTCTTTGGCTGTGCAGAAGCTTTTTAATTTGATCAGATCCCATTTGTTTATTTTTGTAGCTGCATTGATTGCTTTGGGGGTCTTCTTCAAGGATTCTTTGCCTAGACCGATGTCTGAGAGGGTCTTCCCAACATCCTCTTCTAGATTCTTAAGGTTTCCTGCCTTAGTTTTAGGTCTGTTGACCTATTACACATGGCGGAATGAATCAAGTGATTCGTCATGGCTAAATCCCATTTAACTACATA
>CAUYRT010023572.1:0-25486 GCA_963574885.1 Lepilemur ruficaudatus
CAGCTACTCGGGAGGCTGAGGCAGAAGGATCACTTGAGCCCAGGAGTTTGAGGTTGCTGTGAGCTAGGCTGACGCCACGGCACTCACTCTAGCCCAGGCAGCAGAGTGAGACTCTGTCTCAAAAAAAAAAAAAAAAAAAAACTAAGAATTCGATGGATAGAATAAACAGACGAGACAAAGCAGAAAAGAGGATTTGTGAGTTAGATAATAATAAGGCAATATAAAATAGCCATACTAAAGCACAGAGAAAAAAAGAAAGAAAATGTAAAAAATAAGTATAAGAAACATGTGAGACACAGTAAAAAGATCTAACATAAGAGCAATTATAGTACCATAAAAAGAAGGGAGAGAGAATGAGACAGAAGAAATATCTAAAAAGAAACGGTTGAGGAGTTTTCAAAACTTATAAAAAATGCCAACCCACAGATTCAAAGAACTCCGCATACATCAAGCAGAATAAATACAAAGAAAACCACACTTTGACAAATCACAGCAAAGCAGTTACTAAAAATATAAAGCAGAAGAAGAAAAAGAGAAAATCTTAAAGTAGCATAGCTGGAGTGAAGGGGAGGGACACGTCACCTGCCACTGAGCAACAGTAATTCTCCCGGATGACATCAAAGTAAAAACAATGGAAGGCACAGGACAATGGAGTGACACATGTAAAGTGCCAAAAGAATAAAAATTAAAATAGCTTCCAAACTAGAATTCTCTATCTGGAAAAAATCCTTTTAAAATTAAGGCAAATGAAAAGTTTTACCAGCAGCCTGCACTGAAAGAAATATTAAACAGAGTCCTTGCAGAAGGAAAATGATCCTAGACACACACACACAGAAAATCAGGAGGGAAAAAACAGCAATGGAAGGGATACGTGTGGGGGGTAAATCGAAATTAAAATTAATAGCATAGAAACAAGGATTGGCAAGCTCTTTCTGCAAAGGACCAGGCTGTAAACACCTCAGGTGTGTAGGCCACACGGCCTGTGTCATGACTATTCGAGTCCGCCGCTGCAGTGCAAAAGCAGCCACAGACGTCAATAAAACACTAGGCGTGGCTGTGTTCTAATAAAGTATTTACAAAGGCAAGCAGCAGGCAGGATTTTACTCAAGAACTATTGGTTACCAACCATGGTATAAAACAATAACAATATTGTGTGGTGGAGTTTAAATCTCCCTGGGATAGGTGTAACTAAAATCTATGATACCAAAAAAAAAAAAAAAAAGGAGGAAGACATTAATGAAGTTACAGTGTCCTGAGATCCTACCATTGTTAAGGAAGTTATAAAATCGATGAACATGTATGTAGGCTCCTGTTAACATGGTTACTAAAGTTCCCCGTGTTCTTTCCCTAATGTTCTCATCGTAGTGCCCAGTGAACAAGGTGAGAGAAGCTTCCTCCGTGTTCCAGAGAATGGCTTATCGTACCAACCTCAGATTTGTGTCTGCCGCTCTTTGTGCAATTGTCTAATCCTCTCCTTGCCTTCTGACTTTTTAAGGTGTTTGTGTTTTTAACAGAAGCACTTCTAGGGCAATAAATCACTGAAAAACGTTACATAGAAATATTTTCATTCATTGGCCATCTTAAAGAAAAGAACTGACTATACAAAATGATCAGAAGTCCCACACACACACACACACACACACACACACACACACAGCAACCGAAGCCTGAATCGAGTGATTTCCCCAGGTGATGTCCTCGCCATAAGATCTTATGAGTCTGAAATTTCATGATCATCTGTAAGATTTTGCTTCAGAGAGACCATCTGGATCCACAGCTAACGCATCAAAGTGGAGTCAGCACACCTGAGCTTCAGACTGACATTTGAGTTTCTTGAATGTCAACTTTCCCTGCAGTTGAAAGTAGGGAAAATAAAATCTGCTGCTCTTTTACTTTCTCACACGTCATTTATAGAAAGACTCTGAACTCTTAAGAAAAGATCCACTTGTGTAGGCTGGAACAGTACGAAAGTATCACCAATGCACAGAGTGCTATGTTGTAGGTTATTCAAAGAGTTGCCTCCAAAAGAATTCAAAATAAATAAAAAAACAAAAAATGCCAGTTGAAACACTTTATGAATCCAGTAAGTTTTCCAGATTCATCCCCGTCTGCATAAAATACTGATGCAAATAACTCAGTGTGCTCACCTAAGCAATGAATATGAGAACAATTTCCTTTCCTTTTGCCCATTGCAACTATGGCAAGCTAAGCAGTAAAACCAATATCCAGTTCAGAATTTCCAACTGGACCATTTTATAATTAGCAAATTATGTGCTCAGAAAATTACTGTCACAAACATCACGTCTAAGACAAAGAGGTTGGCTGAATGCAAAGAGAAATTTTTAAATCCCTAAGGAAAAAATTTCTACTTATAAATTGGTTTTTTCAACAGTTAATGAAATAAAAAAATAAAATTGCACATTTCTTTCCTAAATAGATCTATGAGTCAGTAAGTTAAATATAGAATCTTTTGAAAAGAGAAAGATTTTACAGATGATAAAACTAAGCTTTTTGTACTTGGTTCGTTATTTGACCAAAGTTATCACAGCATTTATTCACTTTAAGTGCCCAGGGAGAACTGGAAAATGTAGATTAATGGTAGCGCATTTTATAACCCAATGGTAAACCTTACCTGTTGATCCCCGCTAACCCCAGGCAATGGGAAAAGAGGCAGTGATTCCACTCAATTCCCTTTCATTCTCTTTGGTCTCTTATTCTAAGTTTTAGCGCATTCCCTTGGGTGCCAAAGCGGCTGCTGTAAGCTGTCTCCAACGCTTTTAATCAACGAGATGCTATTTATCTGAGCTAGCCTTGTCCACGTAAGACCTGAATCCTTGGCCTTTTACAAACAACGCAGAACGAAACCCTTAAATTTCCAATGATCTAAACTTTCTAGCTTTTAACTACAAAAGCGAATTCCAATAAACAATCAAATTACTTTATATTAAACCAGTTTCGTGCAAAGGATCTCAGCTTTTGTACAGTGCACGAGGCTACTCACTCCGAACGCCTCAGAACCAGACCTCATCCTCAGGACTTTTCCCCTTTCACCATATTGGACACTTCCCAGACCCCACGAGGCTTCATTACCCACTCTCACCCCTGCCCAGTCGCCTCCTCATCTTTCTGACTCGCTGCTAAATTCAGCCAAGGTGTTAATATTTAGCTCACAGTTGTTTTTTCTTCCCTAAGTCCATCCTCTTCCTGAGTCACTTCAGTGCCCGTGCGGAGAGCCCACACGAGGTGTTGTCTCAAAGTTCTTTCACTTTTCTGATCCCCATGATCTTCTTTTCCATTTTACCTCAGGGATTTGCTCCCAGTCGAGTCCTGGATCTTGTTATCACCTGGAAATGCTTCATGCCTGCACAATGGAACGTCAAGGTATCACACGACACACGGCTTCTTCCTCTTGTCCTCTCTTTCGTTCCAGCTCCAGCGCTCTGTGTCGGATCAGTCCCTCCGCTTCCTGGGCACAGCTCCTGCCACCCTTTCCTTTGCTAACTCATAACGCTTATCTTGAATTTTCTCCAAATTTATCAATTCATATATCTATTCAATAACTTAATAGTTGTTTTCATCTTTTGTTCTATCTATTCTCCCATGTTCTTAGCCATTTATTTAAAAGTGTGTGTTAAGAATCTACAATGGGCTAGCAGGTATACTGTATTAGACAATGGCATAAAAAATACATGACAGGAAGCATTTGCTCTTGGGAAGCACATGGTATGACAAAAGAGACAAACACATAAATAATTGGGACCCCATGTTTCATGCTTTTTATTATATTAATGATCCTTCTGCACATTAGAATTATAGTTGATTTTTGGTTTCTATTTTGTACCTGTATGTATTCGAAAGCTTATTAATTGAATATGTATTATTCTTAAAATAAGTTGTATGTATGATTCAGTTTTCTCCAAAAGCTAACTAGTTCTCTAACTAATATATATTAAACTGTATATAAACTAACATATACACACACACAGACACACATACACATACATGTATTTTCTTTAAGGAATGACTCATGCAATTGTAGGGGCTGGCAAGTGTTTCCAAAATCTGCAGGGCAGGTTGGCAGGATGGAAGCTCAGGCAGGATTGCTATGGTCTTGAGGCAGAATTCCTTCTTCTCCAGAATCCTCAATTTTTGCTCTTAAGGCCTTCAATTATTTGCACGAAGCCCACCCACATTATGTAGTGTAATCTTTACTTAAAGTCAACTGATTGTGTGAATCACATCTACAAAATACCCTCCCAGCAACATCAGACTAGTGTTTGGCCAAGCAACTATGTGTCATTGCCTAGCCAAACACACGAAGTTTAACTGCCACAGGGCATTGTTATAAAAGAAAAGAAAGAAGTAGAAGAAGAAGAACAAGATGACAACCTATTAATATCAAAGGCAGCATTTGGAAAAACGTGAGTTTTCAAACCTAGCTGTGCACCATGCTACCCAGGGAGCATACAAAGCAGGCTCATAGCCCGGAGAGGTCATGAAATGGGACGGTGGTTTCATCTTAGAAATTCCATTTGTATATTATATAGTTGTATTTTAAAAAGAGAACGTTGACCTGAATAATATTTACTATGTGGACTAGCCCTTTTTGCCCCTTTCTAGCCCAGCTGGTCACACGTCCCATGTGGATGGGCACAGGGCCTCATGCCAACAGAATACAGCCCACACCTGAAAGGGTTAACGAGTTATCCTCGTCTCTCTGCTCACCCTCAACAAATACTGCCATGGAAGTCGTGCGGATGCCACCTTACATAGAGCAGTAATAGAATTGTGGATATGATCACATCTCACCAAGTAAATCCCCACAAAACGGACAGCTGGCTTTCACAGGTCGCAGTGGAGAAAGTGCTCACGGAACAGGAAACTTACAGTGCTCGCACACGTGACCAGCAGAGGAAGGGCTGCTTTCTGAAGCGTCTCCGTCAACCTTCATAGGAGGCACATAATGATGGTCTGATTGGGTCTGGCAAAACATCAGCCCAAAACATTCAAAATCATCAGCAGACTTATGCACTTATTACCCCGTGATGCTGTGTTATGATGCAGTGCACACTTATACCCACCCACGTTAACAATGACACCATGCACTGAGATACTAGCAAAAGACAGCTCGATGCAGTGACTAACAGTAAATTTTAAAATTATGTCTATTTTACCTATATTGTAAGATTTTTTATTTCTCTTTTGGTGTATGCTTTATGATGCATTAGTGCATCAGTGCACACAGAGAGCTTAGAAATAGATGTGCATTTATCGAGGGTTCACACGGGGAAGATTCCCATGGATAAAGGTGCAAAGAAACAAAGCAAACAAACAGCAACCAAAGAAGCGTGGAGGACTGCGTTAGCCTGTTCAGGCTGCCACAGCAAAGTACCGTAGACTGGGTGGCTTAAACACAGAAGGTGATTTCCTCACAGTTCTGGAGGCTGGAGGTCCGAGATCAGGTGTCAGCAGGGCCAGGTTCCCAGGGGGGCCCTGCTCCTGGCTTCCCTGGCAGACAGAGAAGGAGAGCAGGCCTCCAGAGGGCCCCAACTTTATGATGTTTTTTTAATTTTAATGACTTCCATAAAGCCCTATCTTCAAATACAGCCACATTGAGGGAGGTTAGGGACTCAACAAATAAATTTTGGAGGCACGTAATTCATTCCATAGCAGGGATCATTGAATTAGAGACAGAAATTGATTCCAAAAAAAAAAAAAATCTGTCTGGTGGGTACATATCAAATGCCTTCAAATTTGTCTGTAATTGTCTTACATTTGTATTTGTAAAATGTTATTTCAAAAGTAGCAACTAGGTAAATAAGTAAATCTAGTTACGGCGATGGTTTTAAAGGGTACTTCTCACCTGCTCTGCCCGCTTCAGCTATACGCCTCATGAGTTGGGAAGTCAGAAAGACGCTTCCTGGTCAAGATTTACTAATTTATTTGTGCCTTTATTTTCTTGTTCAACATATATTTATTGAGCTCCATATATTTACGGGCTAGTCATTATTTTAAGCACTGATGATACAAAAGTATACAAGACACACAGTGCTCCTTGCACATCTGGAGGTTATGTTTTAGTGAGTGAAGATAAACCAATGAAGAAAGCATTCACGGCATAACGTCAGGTAGTAATAAGTGCGTAAAACAGGGAAAGGGCTTTGAAGGAGCGCTCTGTGTATTTGGAAATTAAAGCCCTGCATATGAGGGAAATCACCTGCTGCATAAATGTAGACAGAAGGTCAGCGATCGGCTCCAAATCCAGGCCAACCTTTAGAGGATCAGGTGAATGAGGGGCTTATGAAACGGGAGAAGATCCAGCAAGGACGTGTGGATCCCGTGTTTGGAGAGTGAGGACCCAGCAGTCTGCGGAAGGCTGCCGGGGAGTAGAATGGACCACAGGACTCGGGGAAATGAAAGTTGTTGGTGACCTTGATAGCGATCATTTCGGTGAAATTGTTGGATCAAAGTCTTGCTTGAAATGCACTCAAATGAGAACGAGAAGTGATAAAGTGAAAGCAGAAAGAGACGCTTGTTAGGAAATTTCCCCAAAGGGAGCAGTGACATGGGATGGTAGCTGGAGGGATAATTCTGTCCTGGGAAGGATATTTAAGAGGGAGAAAGCACAGCACTTTTATATGCTGATGCAAATGACCCAGTAAAAATTAAAATTTCATTATGTAAGAGCTAAAGGGAGTAACTTCAGGAACAAAATTCCAGAAGAGTGGAGAAAAGGGGGAGTCCACTGCACAGGGGCGTAGGGGAGGCTGGACTTTGCCAGGACAAAGAGAACGCATTTCTTGACGCTGCAGAGATGGCAGAGTTTGTGGACACAGATCCTGTCCGGTGGCAGGTTTGGCAGGGGAGGATGATGGCATTATCCTCTGCTTCTCTGTGAAATCAGGAGCAAGGCTGTCAGGAGAGAAGAATCTGCATATGCCAGTGTCTAGCTGCACAAATCTTCAGCTGATGACCACGAGAGGCTTCTCGGTGATTGACAGCCCACATCATAAAACAATTCCAGTCCACTGTTTTCCCCAATTACCTTGAATGTCATCGAGCACAGTGAGCTATAAATAACAGTGCATTGACTCCCAGCTTCTCTTTATTACGAATGCATGTCCTCCCATCCGGACTCTCATTGCCAATTTCAGAGAAGTCCAGTCCTGCTCAAAGTCCTCTTAAAACAGATTCAGCCCCAGTGGTCCTGCTCCATGAAGTTGCGTTTGCTCTTCAAAACCTTGTCATGTGCCTGTCCCAGCTGAATGTTCCTTCTCTTTGCACAAAGCTGCTGCATCCCCAAGCTCTCATCTGTGCGCACACACCAGGTGCCTGCCTCCTCTGGCCAAGGGCAAGGAAAGTCCATTCAGATTGGGTGTCATTTGGAAACCAAATGCTTCATTATGCTAACAACCTAAACACCGAGATAATTACTGCTTCCTGCGGGGGAGTAGCTCTGTGACAGCAGGGCTGGGAGTTGACCATGTCCCAACTTGGCCTGGGCCAACAGAAGCAGGTTCAAGATGATGTAAAAGAAAAAAAAAAAAAAGAAAACAAGGAGAAAGGACTTCATGAAACTGACTTGACACTGAGTGACGAAACCGACCCCACCCAATGGCGCTCACAGCAAAGTCCTTAGAGAACTGAAAGCCTAGCCCACCTGCTTCCTGTGCATTTAGTAGACTAAATACACCCTATTCTCAGTAATTTCCCTTGATGCTCTTTACTGTGATTTTTTCACTATCTGCACAGATACGTGGAATCCTGATAGTTCAAGTGCACACGGACTGGAAGTGCTCAAATTTCAATCTTCATTTTGTTCGGTGCTCTCTGGCACCGTTAGAGCTATTAATCATGGCAGGAACAAAAGCAGAGTTATGTAACCTGCTATCACACGTTATTATTTTTATTGTGACCACCTGCATAACACTGCCTGAATGTAAGCTAAAATTCAGAAGCGTCCTTTTTGAAAGAAAGGGCATGACACATTTAGACAAAAGGAATGTAGCAAAGCACAGCCCCATGGAAACTCACAAAAAGTAATGTATAACTGAAGGCTGAATTATGGGCTTCATTCTGCTGAAAGCAATTCCTGGCTGGGGGAAGGGGCAGAGATGTGGCGGAGGGCAGCACGACGTCACACGTGGTCAACAGGAGAAACAGAGGGAGCATCCTCCCCTGGCCCCGCTGGGTTTGCTGGCTTTCAGACGAAGTCCACCATGTTTTCGTTTCATCTCTTTGTACCTACTCACTTCCAGTTTTCTTTGCAGGGAACTCTATCTTGACCGACTTAAAACTGTTGACTTGTCATGTCCTTTTTTACCATGCACCCAAGAGCCCTGTTGGTTGTAGGCAAGAAAGGAAGTTATAAAAAAAAAAAACTATAAATACACTTCAGTCTTCTTCTGATTTTTCCCCCTCTTTCATATTTAAGTTTTGAGGGGAAAAATGCATATCATAATTTTCAACAGAATGCCCGTCAGTCTCCTATCCATAGGAACTGCTAAGAGACATGCAGCGCCAACTTAGAGAGAGAATCATAACAATTAACAAGGGAGAAGAACAAGGTGTCCAGGGAGACTCCTCAGCAGGAAAGGGGCCAAGAATCCTAAACAACTAAAGATTGCAGTCTTTGAGAAGCAAAAGAAGTTTTTCACGTTGTTCGTGCAAACACTACTAATGATTTCATTTCATACTCAAACCAGTGCGGTGTACCAAGGTTAAAAACGGATGTAAAGATCCAATTCCATGGGCATCTACTTCGTTGGTACCTATAAAGAACAAAGCACTTCAAACAGAATAATAAAAAATAGGACATTAGTCATTAACCCACAACATTTGCTCCTAATTGGTAAAAACAAAATTTCAGATAAACCAAATTTTTTAGACCGTAGTCCCTTGGGGGAAATGATGCTATTTAATAAATTTTGTCAAAATGCCATATCGGTTGTTAGAGTTAGGCCAACCTGCAAGATTCATCTTTACTTTACTGACCTTAAACTTGATCTAATGTTGACATCATTGTTATGTTTAGTCACGTACCAAGGAGATGAGCAAAATTTCAAAGCTAGCAGCACTAAACCTCCACCACTTGTTCCCGTTAACATTTTTCTAGCTATATTTTAGGTAAAGTGAAAAAGTTATTGATTGTTTTATTATTTGGTTCACTTAATTCATTTTTTGCTACCCAGATCTACCTGCAAATATTCACCTGTTCAATATATTTAACTTGTCTGAGGACAGGCACAGATAAATAAGTTTTTATTCCTAGTCTAAGCATTTGAAATCTAGACCCTGTTCCCTTGGCAAACAGAAATTCAGAATCAAACAGTGCAAACTGAAAAGGAGAGCAGAGTGGAAATGAAAAGGGGCCGCAGTAATGCAGAGGGAGATAAAGAAATATTTACTCTGAGTTTGGGAGAGAAAGTGACCACAGCGGGCAGGAGAACGCTGGGAAGAATTCCAGATTTAAGGATGATTTAATTGAGCCTTGAAACATGGGTTGGCCTTGGAGAGTTCACGTGGAGGAGAGGTGGGGGAAACTCATATGCAATAGGGTGAAGAGAGAGTTCGCAAAGCAGAGGCTCGGGAGAGCACAGAACAGCTTCAGAGCGGGGTGTGCAAGATGCAGGTGTCTCGGGGGAAATGTGAGGATATACAGAGAGGCTGGCACTGGACCACAGCAAGCCTCGAGCACCAAGCTTGGGTATTTATCTCATTAGACAACAGGGAAGTCTTCACCACAGTAGAGTTGAACAATGATACAATAAAGCATCGACTTAGGAAGGTTAGGCTATGCCAGCCTATGTCACGGGAGCCGTGGGAGGGCAAAAAGCTATAAATTGAAAGCTCTTGCACGAATACAAGACCTGCCCTGAAATAACATGGAAAGGAAGAAAAAGGTGGAGGAAGGTAATAAGACTTGATTATGGGATCCATGGAGTGAGATGGGAAAGTCAAAAGTAACAGTGTTAACCCACAGACACTGAGAAAATGGTAACAGTAAAGGAATCAGGGAAATCAGGTGAGAATTTGAGAAGAACATGAACTTGAACTCGAATGTGTGGAGGTTGAGATAACAGGAGAATCCCTGCAAACGCCCTGGATGGACGGGAGTGGGAACAGAGGCCAGGCCTGGAAATCAATTCGGGACTGACCTGTGGGGTCAAATATTCCGAGATAAAGATAGAAGCAGGTATTTTGGAAAGGAGCAAGAGAAAGTTAAGGGAAGAAGCTAGAATCATAAAATCTAAAGGCAAAGTGAGTGCTACGGAGAGGCTGGTCAGAGCCGTGAAGACTGCGGCGGGGTTGGGAGGGCGGCTGGGAAGAGGCCATGGTCACAGTCATGATCACTGGAGCGCTCAGGCTCGGCGGGAAGGGGGCAAGGCCAGCTTGCGGGGCAAGAAGGGAGAACGGAGGGTGCGGTTGAGGGACATGCGGTGAGACCACGAAAGGAAGGGAAGACGTGGGGTGCAACCAAAGGAGAGAGAAGACCTGAAACACAGTTAAAGACAGAGTGGAATGACCCATTGGCGGGTAGCGAACGACCTTGGAGAGGCAGGTGGCTCGTGGCGCAGCGTCAATGGAAGGAATGTAGCCTATCTGCAGACTCAAGCCTGTTCCACACAGAGCCAGAAGCACTTGCAGGACGAGGCCTCTGGAGCAACTCTTCAATCTATGCAGGCCTAAGAAAGAGTAAAACCTATTGCTATATATAACCTCCCACCGTCCAGAAGCTTCGCAGAGAGAGAAACAGAGATGGAGCCACAGAAGAACATCAAGCTGGGAGAGGAATGTGTTTTTCAGTGGCCAGAAGGAACTACAGAGAACAAGAGTTCAAAAACAGCTGAAAAAGACTGATGGGAAAACATTTGTTCAGCTTTCAATGATTTCAGAATTTTGGTTAATCCTCATTTTATGTCTAAGCCCTGTCTTAATGGCATGCATTAATTTTATTAAAAGAATGCAGACCGTTGCTGAAAATATATGAGAAAATAGATTATTTTTTAAAGTTTTTATATTATCAGTCACTTAAAAATAATTGATACTCTATTGTCACTGCTGTTGTTATTTTGTGGAATCTAGGTCAGGCACCTAAACCCACTAAATAAGTGTTTATTGGATGGATGGATGGATGTCAGGGTAGTGTTAGTACTTATGATATGATATTGAAACCAGAATCTGACTCTCAGTCATTGCTTCTGTCTCAAAGAAGTTCATCTTTAATGAAAGGGAGAAAACTGACAAGCCTGAGATATTGCACAGCCATGGGCGTCCTGCTTCCATCTAAACATCTGGATGCAGGCGCAAGCTCCCGGCTGCAGGGAGCAGCTGCTGTCTCAGCTGGCAGGCGAGAGCTCGGGCCTGGGCTCCCTGGCTCTGCCCACCAGCTGCAGTACTCACCACACATCCCTGGCCATCAGCAGCTCACCTGCAAGTCTTGATAACTATGCCTTCTTTTGCCGGAGGCAAAAGATTCCTTAGAGTTCATTTCTTGCCTAAGGCCTCTGACACAGATAATAAAAAGTGACAGTCCTTCCAGTTCAAACACAGTGGGCACAACACGCACCACGAGCTGTGGCTCCTCCTAAGGAACCACAGCTAAAGCAGAGGAACAGGGTAAAAGGCTCATAAAACCACAAAGACAGAGCAAATAGAAAGGGGAGGCGACAGTGAACAAAAGATGTCGGCAGAATTTTGGGAGCTGGAGAGGAGGTGGGCGAGAGGTTCTGATTTAGCAGAACAGGGAAGGTGTAAACTGAGTGCCCACCCAGGCAGCAGCAGAGGAGAGCTGTGCCTGGGCTCAGAGGAGGAGGGTCCAGGAACACGGTCACCAGCTCGTGCAGGGGCGTCTGGTAACATGCCGGGAGGAGCACAGTGCGCACCTCCTCTCCAGACAGAGGCTGCGGTTTTCTTCCTGGAGAGATCGAAGCAGCGAGATTCTAACTTCAGGGGCCCAGGCCCAGCAAGGGCAGGTTCCTTCCAGAAGGCCAAGTGAAAGTCTAGAGCAACGCTCTTCCAAAGAACTTTCCGAGGCAAAGGAAATGTTCTATATCTGACCTGCCGAACTACTCAAGAGTCAACTCTGGCCTTTGAACGCTTGAAATATGGCTAATGCAACTGAGGAATGAATTTTTAAAATGTTAACTAATTTAATTATAAGCAGCTACATGTGGCCAGGGGCTATGTCGCCAGGCCCACTCCTTACCCAGAGCCCGGGGCCTTGGCAGCCAGGTTATGCCCCAGGCAGAAGAGGACAGCAAATGTCTCCTGGGGAAACTGAGCAGCTCAAGACAAAGGACCCAGAGACGGCACTAGTGGATTCTCCAACAAAACCTGGAGGTCCCTGTGGAGCCTCTGGGCAGCCCCATCAGGGTGTCACTCCCGTGCATACTGCGTCTCAGATTTCCACAGACTCCCTTTCAGATAAACGTGGGTGGTCAAGCATTGCTAGTCCTTTGGAGAAACCCTCCAACATGTCAGGACAAGGCCAAGACGAAGAAAATTTAAAAGGATAAAACAACCAACAAAACAAGAGCAACACGAAAGAAGCCGACGTAACTCAGGAAATGTATAACCTAAAAATCGCACACACGAAACCCTTGAAGAGAAGGGAGAAGACGCCACACTCCTGAAAAGACACGCTGCTGGGGAAAGGGACATGGGAGCGACAGCCCCAAGACCAGGGGAATTAGAAACTGCAGAGGAGGGAAAGTCCAGAGGAGTTGGAAGGAAAGGAAGGTGGAGAAGGTCCCCCACTGAGGGGCTGAGAGCCACGTCCTAGAAACTGCGCACGGGGAAGCCTACGCCGTGAGGTCGGGGAGACGGCACGCCTGTCCGGTTCCTTGAAGTTCACGGAAAGCTCACGGACAGCGTGGCCACCGGCGGACTGTGCAGTCGCTCCCGCACGGTGGGTGGGCCAGGACTTTCGAGGCAAATTCTCTCACCCTCTAAGGCTGAGAAACTGCAGCTGACAGCTGGCGTTTAGTGTCTAGAAAATTATCCTGGGAGGCCGGGCGCGGTGGCTCACGCCTGTAATCCTAGCACTCCAGGAGGCCAAGGTGGGCGGATCCGTCAAGGTCAGGAGTTTGAAACTAGCCTGAGCAAGAGTGAGACCCTGTCTCTACTATAAATAGAAAGAAATTAATTGGCCAACTAAAAATATATATAGAAAAATTAGCCGGGCGTGGTGGCGCATGCCTGTAGCCCCAGCTACTCGGGAGGCTGAGGCAGGAGGATCGCTTGAGCCCAGGAGTTTGAGGTTGCTGTGAGCTAGGCTGACGCCATGGCACCCCAACCCCGGGCAACAGAGTGAGACTCTGTCTCAAAAAAAAAAAAAAAGAAGAAGAAATTTATCCTGGGAGCCCAAGCCCCGCAGTGCCCACGGCGGTGGCTCTCTGTGCAGTGAGAAAGGGGACAGTCCCTGCGGACAGACAGCCCCCACACTCCACGGATGGCCCTGAGAGGGGGTTGGGCTCCACACACTTCCTCGTGAAGTCGGCATCTGGCAATGCTAATGCTCCTACTGAGAGCAGCTTTGAACAAACATTTGTTTAGAACAAGCAGATAATGAGGGATTGTTTCCATTTCTAGAACATCACAGATGTTGTTCATTAAGGTATGTCAAATAGAAACAAGTCTTTCATGTGTGTGAGCTCATTTTCAAGAATTCCCAGAGATTCAGTTGAGAAAAACCGAAGGGATTCCTCACAACCCGATTCTAAAACCCAAGGAGGCCATCCAGGGGAGATGCGGAGCCCGGGGAGTGGACCCCACCCCGGACGCATCAGTTGAATGCCGGCTCAATAATCACAGCGGTGCTTTACAATCGACGGGACGCTTTTCTAATTGATTGTTGCTCAGGGTTGCTCTTGGTGAAATGTGTCTCAAGTTGAGTAAAACAACCTCTACATTTTAAAAACAGGAAAACATGACATAACTTGCATTAGGCAATTCGAGCTCACGGCCAGCATTTCCAACGTGATCAATACAGCTAAATATTTAGAGAAGTCACAGAACATCTGAGTTCCAATCCCAGCCCTCTGTGTGCTAACTCTATGACTTTGGGTGAGCCACCTAAGCTGGCTGAGCTCTGGTTTCCTTATTGGATATACAAGGTATTGTGCTGTAGACTGAAAAATGTCATAAAAATGAAGGTACTAGTTAGTGAAGAAAGGCCAGAGTCCAGAAAAATTATGTGCGTACCCTAGAAATATGAATCTATGACTATTAATCAGGATTTAGTTGTCCTAACATTATATTTAGCACAATATATAGTTACTACTTTCTCCTGAAGACATTTGTCAATATTTGCATTTCATTTCTTTGCTTACTTGAAGTTTCACAAAAAAATGCCTTTGGTTTTTCACATAAAATTAGCAAAAAGCCTCTTTCCAAAGCTATTTAAATAAATATCACTTATCTTTCCCAACACACACACGCATATACTTACGTCCAACCAGAGCATACTTCATTAAAAAATTTATGTTGATGATTTTTGCCTGCTGCTAGTAAGTTCAGGGATTTTATAAACTAAAAAAATATATATATTATTCATTTTCTTCTGTTGGTATTCCCTGAAGACTACGACAACGCACTGCCAAATTTTGCAAGCAGTAGCTGTCGCAAGGACTGCATTTGTCATTCAATTTAATGTCCTCAGTCATACTCTTAACGTGTGCCATGAAAGGACAGTCGGGGCAGCAACAGTGTGGAACAAAAGTAGAAATTGGCAGGGGCAGGAGAAGAACAGGTGCCAGAATTCAGAATTGGGGGCTTCGTGACAGAGTGGGGTGCTCTTCAATCTAAACTTATGTGGTCCTCAATTAAGATTTTGGAGGCCACTCTGAGAAAGAAAGTCCTCAAGCCTTCAAAGTGAGCGTCTTGTGGCAAAGACAGAGCTTTACACTTCTCTGGACACCAAAAACCTTCCACGTGATGTCCAAAAGCATGTTCCAAACTTCTCTGGTGACAAGAATCACCTAGGACAGTGCTTCTTGAACACCAATGAACATTCAATTCCCCAGGAGGAAGAGGGTTTTTTTTGTTTTTTGTTTTTTTTTTAATGCACGTTCTTACTCATTAGGTCTAGGATGGGGCCTGTGAGTCTTCATTTCTAACAAGCCCCCAGGTGACATCCACAAAGCTGTTGCAGGGACCACATGTAGAATAGTCAAAGCTTGGAAACTGCAGCTTCATCAAGTGTCCCAGGTATTTCTTATTCTCCAGGAAAAATAAGAAAGACTCGATACCAGCTTAACACACAGTAATTGCTAAGTAGATGCTTATTGAAGGATGTGTGGATGGATGGATGGATGGATGGATGGATGGGTGGATGGGTGGATGGATGGGTGAAATCAAGTGAGTGAATAAACTAATAAATGAAATAATCTGATAAGCTTTCTGAAATTTAGTCCCTCTTCTGTAAAATGAAGCAACACCTGACGTACAGGTGCTGGTGAAGCTCAGGAGCAGTAAGGACAGTGAGATCTGTGGCACAGGCCTGGAGCCGGCCTCTGCCTCCCACACTCCCTCTCCCTCTCTCCCTCGCCTCCGGCAGCCTCCGGTCTCCCCCAGGCAGTCTGGCTATGTCCATGCTGGGAGTTAAATGTTTTAGATACTCAAGATAAGGATGAATTTTAACAGGAGACCAGAATGAAGATACTCGTCAGCCAAGCATCCCTAAAAATGCTTTCTGCTTTCAGAATATAGGTCACATTGCAAAAAATAAAAAAAAGATATGAAAATTAACCAGTCCACAAAATACTTAGCTCTTAAATTACAGCGAGGGTCAAAGCAGCACCCACTCTGAAGCAGTGAGAAAGCTTGGCATGGTGTTCCACCGGCCTGCCATGCCAAGGAACACAGCAGTTCTGTGCCATGATGCAAAGTGAGCAGCCTGGCAGAGTTGGAACCTAGACCGGGATCTGGATTTTTCACTATTTCACCAGCCACACAGGGTCTCAGTGCCCTCATCTGTGAAACAGAGAAGATGTTTAACATACCCTCTGCAGGGTGGCTGTGAGGGGAGGGCACGGAGGAAGGCAGCAGGTAAGGGGATTTGGGCTTTCGAGGCAGGCAGAACTGGCTCGGATCCCATCTCTGCCACTGACTTTCTTCGTACCTTAATTTCTGAGCCTCACCAGGCTTTACTCTCTTCTGGTGTAAAATGACAGCAATGATAATCGTGGAACTCTGGTGAGCTCGTCGGCAGATATATCACGTTAAAGGTTTTATTATGTAGTAAGGGGTTCGGTACTGCTGGCTATAAAGAACTAAAGCTGCAGAATAAGAAAGTTTCATAAAGAAAAATGCTTTGAAAGGTAAGACCTTGCTCCTTTAGAAAATTTCCCTTCTTCAGAGTGAGTGGCAATGGAAATGATAGAAATTTAGCTCTTCCCAGATCGACATGAATTTTGGTAAGACAATAGGGACTAAAAAGTGTTGATAGTAAAGTTGGGGTTGATGTTTTTAGGAACAATCAATATGGTATTCACTCACCCAGCCTTTAAGCTCTTGTATCATTTGCATAATGGTTGCATTCTTAGTAATAGGCTAAGATTTATTTAATATACCAGACCTTGAAGCATATTCCAATAGTACATATATTGTCATTTGAAAAACTGATAATCTGAGGGCATATTTACTATTTTTTCAAAGCTAAGAGTCAAATAATTCTAATTATCCAATACAAATTGTGTGTCTCCCCTATGGAGAGGAACCAGAATAGTAAGCAGGTTCCCACATTTCAAACAGATCATCTAGGAGGGAATGCTAAGACTCACCAGGGAAGTGACTGGAAACAAGGAAGTGGGCGAGGAGAGGGTTCAGAGCAACTTGTCTAGCCCAGGGCTGGCTAACAGCCAGGGGAAGCTCCTGGATGTCTTGAAACACTAAGAGAGAAGCCCTCAGGGCTCCACTCACCGAGATTAGCTTTGCAATCTTAGCTACAAGAGAACTCCCCACCCCACATGGGTCTTGGGCCTAACACCGGGAGCTGCTTGGAGATTGCACAGAGACATTGTTGCCGAAAGGGAGCCCACGTGGAATCCCACAGGCATCGAAGGCTGTAGCAGCTTGAGCCAGGTGCCATTCTGAGAGTGTACATACCAGAGAACCACATGTGCACCTACCGCCACTCTGCGGCCCCAAGGAGGATCCCAGGTGCTTCCATGCACCTCTGGAAAGGTCTCCAGTGCCCTGATGTGGGCTGCGTTTGAGACTGAGACATGAGCAAACGGCGTTTTCCACAGTTTCTCTCTCACACTGCATGCACGGGTGGGGTCCCAGCCTTTCCTGCTGCAGGTCCAAGGCATCATGGGGGTGCCATTCCCTTGGGCTGGGTTTGGGCTTGATGCAGCTGCAGCCACTGCCTGGCAGGAGAGGGGCAGGGAAACCAGGTTTTCCAGCATGCATCTGGGATGGTGCCCACCATCCTGCAGCCCACAGCTTTGGGAGCAAGCCTTGAGCAAACTTCACTCCCCACAGTTTCCGATCAGCATAACCTGCCTGAGAAGGGCCCCACCCTCTCTAGCCGCAGGTCCAGGGTGCCATTTCAGGAGTTTGAAGCCAGTTTGAAGCAGTGCCCTGTTTTGGACTGAATTCGGTCTGATGCAGCACCACCCAGCTGAGGAGGGACCAGGGAGCCCAAGCTCTCCTACACACACCTAGGACACTCCCCAGCACTCTATCACAGGCTGGCTGCAGTGAGAGGGAGACACAAGTGCATGGCACTCCACCTGGCATCTTAACTTAGTTGTTTGCCTGGAAGGGGCCCCACCCTGCCTGGTCCCAGGCCTAAGGCACCATTTGGGAGTTTAAAGCCGGGCAGCCTGGGAAGAGACATGGAGATGGGGACCTCCTCCCCTCCAACCACCCAACGCTGTGGACAATAGCCGCCTCTGCCCCCAAGAGTGAGCTTTCGGTGTGGGTGAGCTGCAGGGCACCAGCTCTAGGACAGCAAGGTGGTTCGCTCCCAGTAGTCCTCTGCTCACCGTGTCCAGGTTCTGCACAGACAGTGGGCTCACTTCCCTCCCTTACCAGACAGGCAGCGTTTTTGTAGCTGTCCCAATCCAGGAATCTCAGCCCCTGGGTCTCTACATTGCTGGATCCACAGCCACTGCCGCCCGGCACCCACTCAGACTGCATCAGCCTTAGAGGCCCAGTGAATCCCGGGGGAACTGTGGGCCTGCTGGAGCTTAGGCATTCAGGGTGGGGCAATTCCACCTAAGAGAAGAGTGCAGCATGCAAGAGGGCCCCCTAGGACAAAGCAGACCAGAGCACCAGCTCCCCACCATTTGGAGGCTTTTCCTGCTCCCCCCTCCTTGCCCACTGCTGCCGAGGCAGCCATGGCTCTTTCTGCTTGGGACCAGTAAGCGTTCCACAGGGGAAGATTAAGTCAGGGCATTGTCCTCCCTGATCGCTGGTCTGGTAAGACATTATTAGGCATATGATACTATTCTTACCATTTGGTTCTCTTTCTGGACTTTGCACAAGCTACTGCTTTTTACTCTGCCAGAAATTGCAATTAAATACATACTTCAGCTTTATGTTGGTCGTGGCTTAGTGTTCTCAATGAGATCACAGAGAAATATTAATCTTTGAGGAGGTAGGTAGAGCATTCTGCTTTCAGCAGTAAGACAAACTCTGTGAGAGATTTTGGGATTGTTTGCACGTACGAACAAGGACATATGCTAAGGACTGTGTTCTTCTCGCTATACACCTCTAGCAAATGATTAGCAAAGAGGAGGGGGAACCCAGAGCCTTGCCTCTCTGCATAGGCATCTTCTCAAAGTCATAAACAACCAAGAAATACTTCTTTGGGGAATTAAAAAACCACATAATGTCCAAATCACCACTCTAAAGTCTAGACATAGCAGTTGTTTTTTGATCAGGTAAACACAGATGTCATCAGCTCTAACTGGAACAGCAATAACAGGTCTGGTGGAAAGGAAATAAAAATCTCTCCTGGAATCCATCTTTCTCTCACCTATGTAGTGGGTTGAAGAGGGATGAGACTGTCCTAATTGAGTTTTAGACCATTTTTCAGTGTTGCAGGTGTATAATTCACAAATCAGAAAACTAGCAAGAGTCACTTGGCTCATCACCTAATTGGAATATTTCTAAAAGCATTAGGAAGCCCCATTAATATAGAAATTACTGCAGACCCCACAAAAACTGTGCATGGCAAGGAAAACCTATCTTGGCAGGTTCACCTCAAGGCATCTGTTTGGCAATTAACACTACACTGAAAACTAACAGGTGAGTAATTACAGGATTAGTAAAAGGCTCCATGTGCCAGAACCCAAACGAGCCAAAGAAATATCCCCAACCTTTGTGGTTACGTTACTCCATTTCTATTTGTTCCTATGGAAATTCTGGTGGGTGTTGGACTAGGACGAGCTGGAATATTCAGCAGCCCTGACAGTGACAGTCTGGCCTGCTGGATGACTGTCAGTGTGGAGACCACTCATTGGTGTGGCAGCACAACCCGCCTTTGGCAGGGCTGGGAAGGGCCACCTCACGCCCTGTGGTGGGCTAGTCAGCCATCCAGGCCTCGCTGTCAGCAGGAAAGTGAGACTATTAAGCACAATAGTTCATTGGCAGGTGTATTAAACACAAATCATTGAACGAATTACCTCCATAAATCACTGCACGAAGCTTCACAGCCTGCACCCAGTGTTGATAAAACAAATAAATGACAAGCACAACCACAAAACCATTTTCTCTAGAGCCCTTTACCCATTTACTTTAAATGAGTTCCAGCGTGTGGCCAGAAGAAAATGTTTGTTGTCTTTTTAAGACGGTATTACCACCAAATTCACTGATGAATGAGCACTCCTGGGAACTCGCCCAGGGACCACACGGTGCCAGTGAAAGGCATGGGACACGCAGCCACGCTGCCTGGGCTCGCTCTCTCCCTGGCTGGGGACCACGGGCTGTGGACTTACCCTCTCTGGGACTCCATTTCCTCTATACAATGAAGTTAGTAATAACAGCTACTTTATACAGTCGTTATAATAGTTAAGTCAATTTGATAATAAGTTCTTAGAAGAGTGCTCAACAAATACTTGCGTGGCGATGGAATTGGAGAGGGGAAACACATAAACACAAAACTAAAACCCAAAGTCTCAAACTGGGAATGCCACAAGGCTACAGAGGAGGGAAAGATGAATTCTGTCTGAGAGCATCGGAAAGTTCTCCCAGTCTGAGCTGGGTCTCACTAGTCAAAGATCCTCACACAGAGAAGAACTGAAGGATATAAGTGAATGAAGATATTGTGAGCACAGTGAAAACTGACTTGTATGGAAAAAAGGCATACCTATTCTGATAAGTACCTATTCTGATAAGTACCTATTCTGATAAATACCTATTCTGATAAGTACCTATTCTGATAAAGCATTGCATATATGTAACATGTGCGTGCTGGTGCCAGGGCAGGGGAGGAAGAACAGAGAGAATGGGGCACAATAGCGTCAAAAAAGTCTATTAGAAACGCATGCACATAGAGCAAAATTTCTTGCAATCCAGGTGCAAACTGAAACCACCAAGACTTTGAGAACAAAATAAGATTGGTCCAAGGTCTCCATCATTAATCCTCCCCAGAGTTTCTGCCCATTCCTACGCACTTACATTTTCATGGAGATATTTGGCTATAAATTCCCACTGCCCCTAATTCCTGATATCACTCGCATTCTCTTTTTTTGTTTTTTGTGTGTCCTTTAAAATGAAAGTATTCTCCATAGATCCAGACATGGAACTAAGCTCTATTGTCTTGATTTACCAAGTTCTAAAATGAATGTCCAGGTATCTACTGGACTTCATAAAGGCTTTACAGAATGTTTCCATAAGAGAAGAATCACATGCACATACAGCAGGATGATATTATATAAAAGCAGTAATTATAAATAATCAGATAATTAACAGAGAGCTTTTTAAAAATGAGAGTCTCACTTCTGGAGTGGCAGAGCGCAGGACTAAGAACGAACGGAGAGGCGATCAGGAGAACGGCTTGAACTGAAAAGGTCAAGGACTCTCCCGGGCCCAGAAATCAGAATGAACATGACAAAAAAAAGAAAGAAAGAAAACCAGAAAGACCATATCAGCAAATAAGAAGAAAATCTGGCAAGTTTAGAATCTGAACAATAGAATTTCTAAAAGGAGAAATCAGAAAGAAAGGAATTGTCATATGAACTGTATAAATATAATTTCATGACATTGAGGAACACAATTTCCCAGAAGAAAAGGGCCCACAAAATGTGCAATCCAAGGATTGAAAAAATGACCCACACCAAAGCACATAACAGTAAAATTTCAGCACGCTAGAGATTCCAAAAGGAATCATAATGGCATTAGGCTTCTCAGCAGGAAGACTGGAAGCTAGAAGCCAGTGAATAGAATCTTCAAGATGCAGAAGGAAAATGATGTCCAAACCAGAACTCTATACTGAGAAAAGAAATTCTCAGATATATAGGGGCTCTAAAATACTTACTTGATTCATCCTCACTCAGGAAACTACTGAAGGATATGTTTTACCAAATGACAGATCTAACCAAGAAAGAAGAAAACATGGGGCCCAAGAAACAGGATTCAATTCAGGAGCCAGAGAGACGAGGAGAATTCCCAGGATGATGATGAAGTGGGCCCTCAGAAAACCAGCTTTGCAGACTCTAGAATGCTCCAGATTGGGGGAGGAGGATGAGTGGCTTCAGGAGGGATGTCTCCAGAACAAAAAATAAAGGGAAATGGATGAAATCCCTGGTGTACGTGACCAGAGGAAGAGAGATTTCATTCGCAATTCTCTTTGAGAGATCAGTACGATTTAGCCCCTGGTGTAAAAAAACTAAGCAAATGAAAAACGTGGCATTATCAACATCAGGGTGAAAAAGGTAAAATAAAAGAAATACAATCCTAGAACACTCTGTGGCTCAGTCACAGGACACTGCTCAGGTAAAAATAATAACGCAATCTCTGAGTATTGTCCTCCCCAAAAACTGGCATATGACCATGTTAGGATGGGAAAGGGAGTGTGAGTGTGTTGTGGGTGGGTAAGAGGGTGTCAAATCCTCATCTTTGGTAACGTGAAGCCAAAATAAATTCTTGCAATTGGAAACTCAAGCAATAGAAATACAGAGTCAGTATCAGAGGAAACAGCCAAAGAAATGAAAGGGTTGCCTCTAGCGAAGAAGAGTCAAAGGCGGGGACAGCGGAGTAGGAGACTACTGTTTTGTTTTAAACAGTAAACCTTTTAAATTCTGTACATATATGGCTCTGATAAAAACTAAAATTGTATTGATATGTAAAACTGATTGAAGAGGATGAGACTTTTCTATTCCTAACACCAGCAATCCCCACTTAATCTGTAATTACGGTGCCCCTCTCCAGTTAACCTCTCCTCGACCGCCTCGGCCAGCGGTTAGCCACCATCCAGCTGCGCCACAGCCTGGAACATTCGGATAATGAACGTACGCTCTTAGCAAATGGGCAGCGAAGACCTACAGAAACGAAACCATGAATTTGATTGGTGATTCCAAAGGTAATGAAGATTGTTCCCTTATTTTATTTAGCACACTCCCGTTAACTAAAGACACCAGTGTGAAGGCAAACTCAAATCACAGTAATTAAACTCTGTCTTTCTGAATTTCAATTATGAAGAAAAATCAATCTGCGCTTCTCAACCAGGTAAAATTGTACATAGAGGAAAGGTCAAACCAAAAAACATATGTATAATTTAAGTGCAAGGACTAATGCATGCTTTTCAGATATATCAATAACTTTACTCAATACTAAGGAGTCTCCATGATTGCACTGACCATCATTTTTGGGATTTATTGAGGTGTAATTGGTATGCAAAAAAAGCTACACATTTAATGTGCACCGCTTGATGAGTTTAGGCATACCCATATATCTGCGATTCCCTCACCACAACCAAAGAACTAGACACACCCAGCATCTCCAAAAATTTCTGTTTGTATGTGTGTGTGTTTTGTTTGTTTGGTTGGCAAGGTCACTTAACATGAGATCTATGTTCTTAACATATTTTAAAATGCACAATACCATATTGTTAACTATAGATACTACTCTGTGAAGCGGATCTCTAGTATTTATTTGTCTTGTGTAACAGAAACCTTATACCCATTGAAGAACAGTTCCTCACTTCACCTTCCGCCACACCTTAATTTCTTAAACACAAAGCTAAAAAACATTGCCTGAGTGCATGTATGAGGATAATAGTAAAAATAAATACTTGAAAAACCTCTAAAAATGATCAACTTATCTCCAGACAATAGTAGAAGGACCATCAGAATATCAAATTCCTCAAGTACTTTTGAACAAGAAATTAATTTCCGCGTACTCGTACTCAGCATATTCATGCTGTAAAACCTGCTCATCAGCAAGCTGGAAGTTACATCCGTGAAAAAAAGAACAAAGAGAATCCCAGATGAAACACTGTGTCAAATTATCTTTCTCACACTGGAGAGAAGGAACTTCTTAAAGACAACCCTAAGATAGCAGTGAGAGAGAGGGCCTTATTTTCATTGCAAATCTAATTCCCAGGACTACATTTTCAATATGTGCGGCAACAATGTCAAATCATAACAAAACTAAAGTTGCTTTCAGTAAAAATTTGCTGATTGACAATCATTCCACCTTTTATGTAAATTCGAGCCTTGGACTTAACAAACAAACACACGCCAAGAATACTTGGCGCACTCTGTTAGGATTTTGACCATGTTTGTAAAGACAAGTGACAAATAATACCAGACTTGTTACAAAGTACTTATGTTCGTCATCTACTGGGGACAGCAAAAATGGAACGCAGGATTGTGTGATCCTCAGGGGGCCTGGGAGATTAAACAGAAAAGAAATGCTTTGGTTGGCCTGGACGGAGAGAAAGTTCCGTTTTCCAAATTCTCGCCGAATTACTGATGCTCTATTTTTCACGTAGACGTGGCCTGGGGTCTTCCAGCAGCACAGCATCCTGGCCACAGAGCAGGAATGTCCTCCTTATTAATTACAAAAGCCTGGAGAGTGAGTTTTTCCATGAGAAAGGTCAGAAATGCATTTCTCCAGCCCCTTCCACTGATATTCCTAATGGACTGAGCCTCACTGGATGGAGTAAAGACAAAATCACCCTCAACAGAAAGCGAAAATTTCATCAATTGGGAAAAAACGAGGACTGTGACCCACAGAACGGCTCCCCAAGATTTGCTTTATTTCTTCATTTGGGTCAGTTTTAATGATCAGATTTTAGCTTGTTGCCTAACATCTTGATTAATTTATTTTTGGGAAGCAAAATGCCACCACTAAGGAAAACACTGTTTATAACAAATTTTCATGAGAATGTCTATTGGGCTCATGGGGTCATATTAACCAGAAATTATCAGGAAACAAAGTTATAGACCAAAGACCCAGAAATTGCTGCTGCTGCCAGTGAGGACGGGGCCAGGGACTCATGTAGCCTCTGACTGCTTGAGCAGCCCCACAGGTGTTACCAACAATTTATACGTTCTATTAAATGGGAAAGCATAAAAAGACCTCACTACAGTGCCTTGCTTGCACTGTAACAGCTCAGGAGGGCTAATCTCCTTATGTCTCAGTGAGTGAACCCAGGTAAAGTTTTTGCCTGTCCCCAATCAGTGACCAAGCCCATTCAGTAAACACTGTCTCTTGTTTTAGTCCATAAAAAAACTGCAGGTGTCTGACTCTATGTGGTGACGCCATTGCTGAGAAGCTGACCGAACATCTGCACGTGGCTGAAAGGGGCGTTGCTCAGGGTCAGCTTCTTCTCCTGGGGACGAACAATTAGGCCTGCAGCCTTTTCCTTCTTTCCCTACCATACATGATCGCTGCTAGAGAAATTTAAGACCCCCCCCAAACCATCAGCTAAAATCCAAGCGCACACGCAATGCACAGCCACTTGGAGGACGGAGCCATGAAAGATGCATGCAGGGCTGGGGCACTTCTGAGAGCAGACACCAAGAAATAATTACGCACACAAAGATCGGAGGGGATTGCCAGCGAAGGATGAAGGGGAGGGGTAAGGAGCAGTCAGGAGAGGCTGCAGGCTGCAATGCGGGCCTGACACTGGGGAAAGGAGAGAGAGAAGAAAGGATTGGGTAGAGAGAGCCTCAGGCTCTGGGGCAGGACTGAGAAAGCCTTGCCCAGGTGGAGGCAGAGCGCCTGAACCAATGCTGCCCAGTAGAGGAATCCTGCCTCGGGCAAGAGCGGCCAGAGCCTGGTCCTCCCCACTGCTCAGTCCTGGGCTGGGCAGCCCGAGGGGTGGCGTGGTCCAAGGACATGGCTGCTGGAGACCCTCAGCCAGCCACATTCCTGAGCCAGGTTCTCTCTGTGGGGAGCCGGCAGCACAGGGATCCCGCTTGGGAGGCAGCTGTGCCCAGCACGTGCGTAATTGCTCTCTCCGCCCTGCCTATCAGAGAACACGTGCTGGGGGAGGTCCTGGCTGAGGGTACTTAAGTGGAGCTCA
>CAUYRT010023574.1:0-15981 GCA_963574885.1 Lepilemur ruficaudatus
CCAATCAATTCTGGCTGAAATTCAGAATGCTTTGTTGAGATTTAGGGGCTGGTGAGCAGACTGAGCTGCAGAATTGCCAGAGTAAATTCCTATTGCCATATTCTGGACTCAGAGCAAGTCCTAGTAATAAAAAAAAAAAAAGAAAGAAAGAAAGAAAGAAAAAAGAAAAAGTCTGGCAGTATTGCAGAGTAAAAGTAATAGTAATCCAATCTGGTTGTAAGGAATGTGTTCAAGCCCATTTCCAAATCAGCAAAAGGCAGGCAGGGTTTAATCCTTGATGTATTTTTAACATCTTATAAAAAGCTGTTGCATTTGATGTTTTAGCTGTTCTTTAAAGGGAGGATACACACTCAAAAGCAATGGCAAAAATTTTCCTGCAATATGGAAATAAGTTACAGAGAGCTTTCTGACATCAGTCCACCCAACTGGTGGTTGGCGGTTTTATACTTTATTGCCACCATTTAAGGTTAGTGTTTAGGAATGAGGACTCCCTAACTTCATGTGGGTGTAGGGCAGGTCAGTAGCTCTAAGAGACAGTTCAAAAATTCCATAATCCTTTTAATGACTGCCAATAGTTGAGCACCTATTGTTTACCTGGAATAACAATGACCTGTTCACATAGAGCTCTAAATCCTTGGGACACCATGAGAAGCTATTACCCTGTTTCACAGAGGAGGAAATTGAGACTCTGAGCAGCTAAGTAACTTTTCCATGGGCCTGTAGCTGACAGCTTCAGGACTTGAACTCAGTTCTGTCTGATCCCGGAACTCATGCTGATTGTGGAACTCTGTGCCAGGCACTATCAAGTGCCTGTAACCTGACTGTGAATTTGACAGTCTACACTATTTGCAGCATCTCCAATGTAGCTCACCCCTTCTCCCAATCATGGTGCAGGAATAAAGTTCTTGGCCAATTGGTTGATAAAGGCAAAAATTGAGTGTAAGAAGTTTTGTTTCATCTGTACAACTGTAGTGTAGAAAATGTAGCATAAACATAATGTTTTTCTAGTTGTAAAATCAGTAAGTATTTGTTGTTAAAATTTTAGAAAACCCAAAAAGTCACAAAGAAAGTAAAAGTTATGCTTTATCTTACAATTATGAAAAAAAAATTCTTTTCCTGAATTACATAATGGTTAGGTGTTTAAATTCTGGAGTCAGACAGGCTTAGATTCAAATCCCAGCTTAGGCAATTAATAGCTGGATGGATTTACATAGAAAAGATTCATTTTTTGTTTGTTATGAATTACTTTACTTTAAAAATTAATAATTGCCAACATTTCCTCTGTGCCAGGTAGTCTTCTAACACTTCATACGAACAAACTCATTTAATCTTCACCAAAAAGCCCCTATGAGGTGGTGATAGATGTCGCTCCCACTTCACCAATGAGGAAACCGAGACAAAAAGAAGCAATCTCCAAAATCACATGGCAAGAAAGTTGTCAAGCTGGAATTTGAACCCAGAAGTTCTGACTTCACAGCCTGTGTTCTCAGTTTTTAATGATACTACCTCTGGTATTGTTTAATATTATTATTGTTTCCTTTATAAATTTATTTTATAAAATTAGAAACATAATGAGCATACTGTTTTGTTATCTGCTTTCTTCATTTAACAATATGCCTTGAACATGTTTCCAAGTCATCAAATACTTTTAGGGAATACAATTTTTTGATGTTTGCACGGTATTCAATCGAATGTCTGAAATGTAATTAACTGAGCCAAATCTCTATTGTTAAGCATTTCAGATGTTTCTAATTTTTTCACTGTAATAAACAATGCTGAGATGAACATCATTGTACATGCATTCTCTGGTTATTTCTCTTGGATAAATTCCTAGAAATAGAATTGCTCAGTCAAAAGTGTATGACTTGCCTTAAGTGGATATTGGTGTTTTTGTTTAATTTTTGAGAAACTGTAGATTTTTCTCTGTAACCTCACCACATCAGGCATACTACTATGACAACGGAACTATTAAAAGTCACAGAACTAGAGTTAAGACATACTTTACGTATAACCCAATATTTACTATATATAAAACCAATGGTTCATTAGACCAGACTTCTTAATAATTCGTGATTGGAAATGTAATAACTGCTTAACCCTACGTGTTGGAACAACCCTATTCCAGAGTCTGGAGACAATGTGGATCATAGTCTGGTGAAGGGAACAGTGCTTTATTGAGCAATTACTATGCATCAGGTACTGAATTGGGTTCTGCAATGGCCCTGCATTGGGCATTGGAATATATGCTTCACAGACAGAAAGCTGAGATATGGAGATGCAGTGAGAGTGAGACCCATACTTTCCTCTCTCCCAGTTTGCTCCTTCTGTATGCCACCACACCACCCAAAAAATTTAAGTTATTGGAGGAAATGCCACTGCAGTTCTTTCCTGTGCTTGGACTTTGGTCTTGGTCTACTGCGCAATTCTAAGCTCCTGTCTGTTACCCCTTGCCTGAGACCTCCCCTAAACTAAAATGCTCACTGCCCCAATCCCTCCATCTTGTCACTGTCAATCTCAAGAAATTGGGTATATATAGGGCAACCAACTCATCCCCATTTGCTCAGGACTTTCCCAGAAAGCTTTAATACTGAAAGTCTCGTATTTCAGAACCTCTCTGACCCAAGCAAACCAGGACAACTGTTCACTCTAGGTGTGTAACTAAACAGGAAAACTTGGGTCAGATACTCACAGACACGTTTTCTTTATGAATCAATTACTTTATTTTTTTCATAGTTATTCACTCACTCCTTCATTCATACCTGGTCATGGAGTAGTCATTTCATACTCAACTTTGTCCTCTAGCTGAGATTCAGATAGAGGTAAAAATGTACTTCCTTTATTCCCTGGGTTAACAAGTTTGCAAGAGGACAGTATCAGGAAAACACAGTTCCATTGTGAGTTGAATGCTATATTATGATATGAAACAGGAACTGGGAGGCATCACCATATTCAAAGGTAAGGGACAGTTTCCCAGAGAAGGGGATATTTACACTGAGTACAGCAGGTTCCAAGGGACTTATACAGTGGGAAGGATGGGGTGGCAGGGTGGTCCAGGCAGAGGGAAAAGAAGACTAAAAGCTCTGAGAGAAAGGAATAGTATCCATACATTTTGGAAAGTATAAGAGGTTGAACACTGAGACTTGAGATAAGTAAAGTACTTTGATGCCAGGACCCTATTGAGAGACAGAGGGAAGTGAAGGGAGAATGTGGTGAGCTTATTGCTGTCCATTACAGAAAAGTCTAGGATTAAGAGGCACAGCAGTGGTGGAAGCCTGTTTTAGAATGTAATACAGGAAACATAAAAGAACTGTGGCCTAGTATTTGGGGTTCTACTCACAGGGCAATAGTCAGCCATTTGTTCATTTACTGTCTCATTGGTTCATTAAATAGATATTTATTGAGCATCTATTATATACCAGTAATTGTTCTAGATGTCCATAATAAAACAGTGAATAAGAAAAAGGCAAAGGTTCTCCACTTATAAAACTACCATTCTAATAAGAGTCAGACAAAGAACAGATAAATATATAAGTAAAGGAGTTCATTTCAGAGAGGAATTAATACAGCACAAAAATAAAGAGTGATGGGACAGTGAGTGGCTGGGTAGCAAGTATGGACTGGCTTCTCAGAGAAAGCGTATGTAAAGAAATGCCATTTGAAAAGTAGTTGGGGAGCGGAATTAGGGGTCTCAATAGGGGAAAGGCCTCAAAAACTGATTCATGTGATTAACTGTACACCTTGGTAAATTCACTTCGAATCATTAAAAAAAAAAAAAAAAATTGGGCAAAAGACGTGAACAGAGGATTTTCAAAAGAAGATAGACTAATAGCCAATAAATATAATTAAAAATGCTCAATGTCACTAATCATCAGGGAAATGCAAATAAAAACCACCATGAGATATCATCTAACCCCCGTGAGAATGGCTTTTATCAAAAAGTCCTAAAACAATAGATGCTGTGAATGCCAAGAGAATGGAACACTTATACGTTATTGGTGGGACTGCAAATTAGTACAACCTCTATGGAAAATAATAAGAAGATTCCTCAAAGAACTAAAAGTAGACCTACCATTTGATCCAGCAATCCACTACTAGATATTTACCTAAGGGGAAAAAAGTCATTATATCAAAAAGACACTTGCACTCTAATGTTTATTGCATCACAGTTCACAATCGCAAAGTTGTATAATCAACCTAAGTGCCTATCAATTCATGAGTGGCTTAATAAAATGTGGTATGTGAACACCATGAAGTGCTACTCAGTCATAAAAAAAAAAAAGAGTTAATAGCTTCTGCAACCATAGGGATGGAACTGGAAACCATTCTCCTAGGTGAAGTATTGCCAGAATGGAGAAATAAACACTACATACACTCACTATTGGAGCTAACTGAACATCACTCATGTGCACAATGAGAAGTAAAACTTAAGGGAAATAAAACAGGTGGGAGGGGAATGGAGGGGAATGTGTGAAATCATACCTAGTGGGTACAGTACACAATCTAATAAATGGGCACACTTATAATTTTGTCTCTAGGAGTACAAAAGCAATCCATGTAAACAAAACATTTATACCCCCATAATATGCTAAAATTGGAAGGAAGGAAGGGAGAAAGGGCAGCACTGGAGAAATAAAATAAAAAAAATCATGTGCCATGATTAAGTGAGATTTATCCAAGGAATGCAAGCATAATATTCAACATGGAAATCAATAAATTTGATACATCACGGTAACAAAATCTAGGGAAAAAAATCATATGATCATGTTAATAGATGCTGAAAAAGCACTTGATAAAATTCAATATCCCTTCATGATAAAAACTTTAAACTGGGTATAGAAGGAATATACCTCCATACAATGAAGGCCATATGTGAAAAACACAGCTAATATCATAATATTATAAATGGAGAAAGTCAAAGCTTTTCCTCTGAAATCTAGAAGAAGATAAGGATGCCCGCTTTCATCATTTTTATGTAACATAGTACTGAAGGTTTGACCAAGAGCAATTAGGTAAGAGAAAGTGATGAAAGACATTCACATTGGAAAGAAGGAAGTCAAATTGTCTCTCTTTGGAGACTACAGGATCGTGTATACATAGAAAACCCTAAAGACTTCATCAGAAAACTGTTTGAACTAAAAAATGAACTTGATAATGTTTCAGGATAAAAAGTCAATACAAGAAAATCAGTAGCATTTCAATACGCCAATGGCAAACTATCTGAAAAATAAATCAAGAAAACAATTCTATTTATGGTAGCTGTGAAAAAAAAAAAATACCTAGGAATAGACTGAACCAAGGAGGCAAGAGATCTCTACAATGAAAAGCATAAAACACTGATGAAAGAAATTGAAGAAGATGGAAATAAATGGAAAGATAGCTCATGATCATAGATTGGAATAATTAATATTGTTATAATGTCCTTATTACCCAAAGCAATCTTTGGATTCAAAGCAATTGCTATCAAAATACCAATGACATTATTCACAGAAATATATAAAAATTGTAAAGCATATGGAAAGGCAAAAGGTAACATAAGCAATCTTGAGGAAAAAGAACAAAGCTGGAGGAAGGTATCACACTACCTGACTTCAAAGTATTCTACAAAACTATAGTAACCAAAGCAGCATAATAATGGCATAAAATCAGACACATAGACCAATGGAACAAAATAGAGAACCCAGAAATAAATCCACATATTTACAGCCAACTGATTCTTGACAAATGTGCCAAGAACACACACTGGGGAAAGCACATTCTCTTCAATAAGTGGTTCTGGGAAAACTGGACATCCACATGCAGAAGAATAAAACTAGATCCTTATCTCTCACTACATACAAAAATCTCTGAAAGAATTAAAGGGTTAAATGTAAGAGCCGCAACTATGAAACTGCTAGACGAAAACCTAGGGGAAATGTTTTATAAAATTGGACAATAGGTAAGGATTTTTTAAATAAAATCTTAAAAGCATAGACAAGAAAAACAGAAATAGACCCGCATATATATTTCTAGTACTCTTATCAGGGCTTTTCGTGTGTTAATAAGAGTCTTAAAAAACTTTCTGTGGTAAATCATTTTAGACAGCGTCACAATTTTAAGAAAAGGGAACGAAGGCTCAGAGGTACTCAGCAATTTGCTTAAAGTTCCTCATCAAATTAATAATAGAGCTAGAACATAAACCGAGTCACTATGCTCTAGAGCACATTCCTTTAACCACCATGCTAAGCGTTTATTATGAGTATGAGGGATAAACAAATAGTGATGAATTTATGCAATAGCACGCCATATAGAATTCAAAATAAATCAAGTTCTGCTACATGTATTAATTTTGATACATCTCAAAAGGTTTTCATGGAGAAAAAAAATCATGTAATATAAGGTAACTATAGAATGAAACATACATACAAAAGTTTAAAAACATGCAAAAATGAGGCTGGGCGCAGTGGCTCACGCCTGTAATCCTAGCACTCTGGGAGGCCGAGGTGGGTGGATTGCTCAAGGTCAGGAGTTCGAAACCAGCCCGAGCAAAAGCGAGACCTCGTCTCTACTAATAATGGAAAGAAATTAATTGGCCAACTAAATATATATAGAAAAAATTAGCCGGATATGGTGGCACATGCCTGTAGCCCCGGCTACTTGGGAGGCTGAGGCAGAAGGATCTCTTCAGCCCAGGAGTTTGAGGTTGCTGTGAGCTAGGCTGACGCCATGGCACTCTGGCCCGGGCAACAGAGACCCTGTCTCAAAAAAAAAAAAAATGCAAAAATGAAATCATATACTGTAGATATATACATATTAAAAATAGAAAATGATATGGGAATGAAAAGCATTAGAGTAAGGGTGGTTGTTACTTCTACAGTGGTGTTGGGACTCAAGAATAAAATTGGGATGAGGGACACAAAGACTTCAATGAAATTCTTACATTTTCTAGATAAAGAAACACTATAGAAGAGAAAAGATACATTAATAATTCTTATGAGTGTTGGGAATGTTTTATAATTCACTGACTTGAAATGTCAGAATGTCAAAAGGTAAGAGGAAAATTTTTCAACTCATTAAAGCAAAGTTGAAAGGCTTCCAGGTGTCATGTTTAGATTGGGAGTATTGGACATGAACTTGTCATTTCACATGTGAACATATCTGAGAATGGGATGCTCTCACTTGTTTACATGGAAACCTAAGCCAAGAGCATTCTTCAGACAACATGGATTAATAATAGTCTATATAGATATACACCATTAGACCTTGAATAAAGGAAAATATGTAAGGCTTATGAAATAATGCATAATTCATAGAGCTCAGAAAATGAAAATACTGTTTAATCAACCTGCATCTGTCGAAATAAGAAAAATTTAGGAGCCTATCACCTGTAAAGGAGTACTAGAAGTGAGGCACCCATGGAAAATAGCATAAAGAGATAAAGCAAGAAAAAGATAAAATAAAAGGCCACCAAGATGTGATAAGTCAATGGTATTAAAGTGGAGAGGAAGTGAATAGAAAGAAATAATGGTGTGATACAACAGGATTTAAAAGCATGCGAAAAGGCAACTCAAAAGGTTTACCAGTAGATGTTGCAGTGAAGCAAATTGTACTATATTAGCTTCCCAAAACCAAATTGTAAGACTGGAAACATTAAATATAGATAAACCCATTTATAAAATAATAAAATTAGAAAGAGTGTTAAGTTCCAAACATATATAACAATACTGTATTTTTAACAATGTGAAATTGTTAGAATGGTAGTTGGAGAGGAACAAAATATAAAAATCAACCATTGATAGAGAAGACTTGAACAACATAAACATAAAATTAGGATGAAGATCTGTCATAATTAACCCTTACACACACATACACACTCAAGCACACACAGAAATAGAGGATGAAACAAGATAGAAATTTATATCTCTCATAAAAGATACCTAAATGTAAGTAAATTTAAATAGTACAGGGTTGGCAAGCTCCAGTTACTCATTGTTTTCTTTACCTGTGCATGTACCTTCCAAAGTATTCATGGTACCTGGTATCTGATTCATCATCCAAGATTGCTATGGAAGCTCTAGCCATCATATCTACATTTCAGCCATTCCAGCTCAAGAAATCTATCTCAAAGTATCACATAATATTCCTGCTGACATCTCATTTGTTAGAACTTAGTGATATGACAAAAGATTGCCCCAGGTCTGTAATAATCTTAAAATAAAAACCAAAAACTTTCAGTGTTAGAGCAATTGCTTTGGGATCACAGTAGAAAATGGCTAATAAGAAAAATATAGAAAATTGTCTCTGGAGAAAAATGGTAGATGATGTGATTGGAAAAGAACACAGAGATGGCTTCAAATGTGTTTGATAAAGATGGGGGCAGGTCTGTTGTTAATTTTACTATTATTTGTAATGGTATATATTTTTAGACTTGTATAAATGACATAAAAATGTTAACTTTTATAAATTAATTTTAATATGCACATATAAATCAAAAATGCATTTAACACACCTTATCTACCAACATCCTAGCTTAGTCCAGCCTACCTTAAATGTGTTCAAAACACATTAGCCTACAGTTCTGAATAATCATCTAACACAAAGCCTATTTCATAATAAAGTGTTACATATCTCATGTAATTTATTCAATACTGTACTGAACGTGAAAAAACAGAATGGTGGTGTAAGTACCATTGTGAAGTTGAAAATAATGGAAGTGAAACTATTGAAAGTCAGGGACCGTCTGGATACACACATGCACACACCAGGTTTCCCTTTAGGACTGAGGCACTACTTTCATCAGCTGCACTAGCAGGTAAGTGTGTGACTAACGGTGCTCAGCTGAGTGTCATTCTGCACAGTTGCTTCTCACAAGGTCATGCTCCCCTCCCTCTGAAGGGAGCATGTATTAATTGGTCTAGGTGGGGGAAAGAATAATAGTATAAAGATCTGCTCCCTTCACTTAAAGTCATTAAAGCTCCAGAGCTCCCTGCAGCCTCTTTTGAGACTTTTGTTGCAAATGAATCACCATTCAACTCCTCCCTCTATCCAATCTTAACTTCCTTCTCTTCCCTCAGAGGTTAATCCATGAGGCACTGCCCAATACACTTTCTGAATGCAATTTTCCATTGCAGAGTCAATTTTCCAGAAAACTATCTAAGTAAAGGAGGGCTAATGCCTGTATGATGGATTCACAAAAAACTTAATCAATTGTTAGATGAAATAGTGCATAAAAATTGGAAGCCTTTAATGACAAATTATTGATGAGCACAATTATGGAAATGCCATGATTTTTTGTTTGTTTTCATAACAATACAAGAGCACTGCTTAATTTTGCAAATACTTCCCTATTTAAGATTTTGTTTGCAGAACCATGAAAATGCTAATATATTTTAAATAACTGTATAAATTATAGGTATCATAGCTAAATTATTAATTCCCAAAGAGTGTTAAAATGCACGACAGTATGGAGGGAAGAAAGGGTGCTAAATAAATCAATGGTGATTTTAATAAACTAGAAACTTTTAGGTAATAAATCTGTCTGCATCTGATCTGAATTGCAATTACCTGTCAAAAATTCATCCATCATCACAAGCTCCAAACAAACTTTCTTGGCAGCAGATGTTTGAGAAAAGCTATTTTGTATGGCAGATTTTTCTTATGGTTTACAACATCCACAGGAATGACAGAAATTTCAGGGAACATTTCAGTATAATTCAGCAATAACATGTTAGGTATAAAAATGGTTTACATAGCTTATATAATTTATAAATACATGTCTTATACATAAACCATTTGTTCATGAACTAATGGTTTGACCCCCATTGTTTCTAACATCTATTACCTTTTATTTCAATATTGTATACGAAAGCATGGAAATATATATTTCAACAACAGATTGAAATAAAACATTCTCATGATACAGTATTTTGCACCTTAAAATTGTGATGTTATATGAGAGGAGATAATATAGTGCTGTGAACATTGTGGGAGAGTATCCCTAGGTTTTAAAAAATTCTAAATGTCCAGTGTACGCAACATTTTCTGATTTAATTAATTTCATGAGTGTTTAGGAATGAGGTACATATCAATCTTATTTAAGGAAAGAGAGCAAAATGAGAACATATACAACACCAAGGAAACTATTAAATATTGTATCTCTGTTCAGCATAGAGTTATCTCACGTAATGCATATGTGTCTGAATATGTTTTTGTATTTTCAAATATGGTTAACTTGGAAACCTTAACTTGGTGTTTTTCTTTCCACTGACTTATTAGATAGTAGAAAAGTATTGGTTTTCACCTTACCTGTTGGAATACTGGGACTTTGAGCCTTTTCTGTCTTAAGAAAAATTGTCCTTTTAGCCGATTTTTAAAAAATTATTTTGACTCAGGGTGTGTTGTGAAATAAAAACATGATTTTAGTTTTCTTGGGGAAAAGATACAGTGTTACAGGATAAATAGTGGGAGTTAGCAGTCCAAGTCTCAGTGTTGATTCTTGGGACAAAAGTCAGTAAAACAGTGAATAGAACCCGAAAATGACCAAAGAACATGAAAAGTTGAATCCTCTTTTGACAGCCAATAAGACTTCATCTAAATGAGAAAATCCATTACCTTCCACTGGTATAAGAAAGACCTGTTGCTCTGTGTATGAGCATCCTATTCATTAGTTGCCTACCATGTGACAAGGTGTACTGTGTACTTTGCTTTATCACATCATTGATATTGTTGGAACACTGGTTAGAAATAGCATTTACAAAAAAATACAAGTTTTTTAAAAGTATCAGTTTATTAATATTTTTTATATGCCAGTGAGATGAAAAATTCAATAATGGGATTATGAAAAAACAGAATTTATAAGAACTTTTTCTTTTTAATGCCAACTACATAAGTATTTGTCTATATTTCAAAGCACTCTATTTATACCTTATGTTAATTATGCAAAATATACACACATCTCTGTGTTGGATGTATGTTGGTTTTCATTATTCAATAAGTTGGTTTATATAAATGTCTTTCATATAGTAAACACTCCGTACATTTTATTGTAATGTTTATAATTACATTCCTGTATTAAATTAGTCTCAAATTTTAATATGCACTTTATTTTTTCAGGAATAAATATAAATCTTGTATAGTCCTATCAAAGGAATTACACTGGACAGAGTTAAACAGGAAGTCTATTCAATACTATTGCAATAAGGAAAGGAGATTGAACCAACTCTACTGGAAAAAAAAAGCAGGATGATTTTTAAGCACTGGAGCAAACTAGTGGAAAAGAACTGGAGGACATTTGGGAGGAGCTCAGTCATGATTAGGCCGTTAGAGATTATCCAATAATTAGTGTGTGAATGTTAACTGTCACTTACTGAAGTTAGGCTCCTACAATCCCACGAAGACTGGGAGGTGGGAGTCGGCGCTGGCTCCTTCGATATTTTTCAAAGGGATGGCACCCAAAGACATTGCTTGAAAAACATTTCCTGAGTTTTAAAAACTCACAAAATGTTAGGAGAAGATTTACATTTCAAAGGAACAGAAAAAATTTACAATTACAAATTTTCTAAAGTAAATGCTCTGAGAAAAGGGAGGCCAGGTGCCTACAGTCAAGAAGAAAGTTGTCTAAAGCACAACATAGTGACTATAATCAACAAAAAGTTAGGATATATTTTAAAATAAAGAGTGGAATTGGAATGTTCCTAACACAAAGAAAGGATAAATACCTGAGGTGATGGATACCCCAATTAACCTGATTTAATTAATTCACATTGTATGCCAGTATTAGAATATTACTTGTACCCTATAAAGATATGCAACTATACAGTAAAAATAAAGTTTACTACAGCTGAAAGAAACATTAAGGCTGTCTTGGTAAGTCCATATATATAAAATGGGAGAAGAGAAAAGCAAAGTTTCTTCTGAAACTTTGAAAAAACCTGAAAAAAATGATTTGTCCTTATACTAATTGGAATTGGAATGAGTCTAGAATTAAGAATAACTGGAATTTAAGAGTACTTGAATAATTTTAAAAGAAAAAATATCATTTACTTTAGATACAAACAAATCAGTGCTAAAGAAAAATTGCCGAGTGATAAGGCATGTTGGGAATGTAAACATATTGCTTAACAGTGTTTATTTTAAAAGCATTTAAAAGTAATAAGTATGATTTTCTATATTCACTTATTTTTGTACTTTAGTAAGAAATGTCACTGTCAGGAAATAAATGGTTCAAGAACACTTACAAAGTAGACAGAGCAATACCAAAGTTAAAGCAAGGATTTTCTTGAACTCTGGTGAGCAGACAAATTATGCCTTTGGAACATATTCTCCATTCATCTAATCGGCAAAGCTTAATGTAATGGTTGCTTAATGTTTATGTAGATGGAGCAATGTGAAGAAATTGCAGTACTGAGCCATTTTAAAGTCTTTTAATGACAATCTAAGGAACTATATGCTGATATCTTTAATAGATCTGAAATGATTAAATGCAGAATAACACCACATTAAAAGTATCTGAAAATCCATGAAGCATGCCCTCAGTAAAACAATCATAAGCCACATTTTTTTAATAGCAAATAACTGAATGTCAAAATTAAAGGTCAAACTATGCTTGAATTTAAAATTAAACATACAGCCTGCAGTGAAAAACATAGGTATTTAAGTCAGGAAGGTAAATTATTCTAAGTGTACTAAAAAAAGGATAAACATGGACATTCAAGTCTTCAAATGAGTTGTTTAGCATCAGGATTATTGTCTACATATGATAAATGCTTTTATCATAAATGTTATTTATGCTTTTTAGGTGGATTAGACAAAATAACCACTCATTTAAAATGAAAATTAGTCTGTCTGGAAAGTATCCAGCCATTGTTAATATAATGAGAACGAACAGTTTGCACGACATCTGTATAACCTGGCAGCCAAGGCCAGTAGACTGGAATGCGCATGCGTGAACAGTTTGATGAGTTCACTGTACTAGTCAGTGGGGTGCTAGCCACCACTGAGTGAGCATGTGTACTGTGTGGACATCGTGCTCAAAGTGACTGAGCAAGTAGAGCAATGAATCTGCATGTGCATCAAATTTTGCATTAAGCTTGAACATTCCTCCACAGAAATTATTAGGTCATTAAATGTGAAATATCAAATTTTGAATCAAAAGTTTAGTTTGTTATATCCCAAACAGGAAGCAGTACAATTAACCAAAGCATGCACCTAAACTATCAACACAGTTATGCCATCTTAACAGTAGCTTGTTTATGACAGCAGAGAAGAAGCCTAGAGAGCGAGTGGTGATGAAATCACAAAGGCATTTTCCATAGCTCATTGAGAATTGAATATTTTTCCTTGCAAGAAGTGATCCAAAGCTTGGAAGAAGTGGTAGTCAGTTGGTACAGGGTCTGGTGAATACAGTGGTAACAGAGCATTTCCAAGTACGGCTTCTGTAGTTTGAGCAGCATTGTTTGTGCAACATGTGGTCCAGCACTGCCGTGCAAGAGGATTAGCTTGTCTGTTGACCAATCTTGGCTGCTTAATGGCAAGCATCCTTATCATGTCATCGAACTGGTTGCAGTAAACATTTGCTGTAATCAAGTGACCAGGTTTCATGAAGCTCTAGTGGATAATACCAGTGCTGGTCCACGAAACAGATGCCATTGGCTTTTTTTATGAATATTGGGTTTTGGACTGTGTTTGGGCACTTCATCTTTGCCCAGTCGTTGTTCTGAATGATTGAAATTGTCAAAAAGAATCCATTTTTCATCATAGGTAACAATACAGTGTAGAAATGGTTCACCTTTATGTCGTAACAGCAAAGAAAGGCAAGCTTTCAGATGATTTCTCTTCTGGTGCTGGTTTAATTCATGCAGTACCCATCTATCCAGCTTCTTTACCTTGCCCATTTGTTTCAAATGGTCCAATATTGCTGGAGTAGTAACGTCATACCTTGCTGCTAATTCATGCATACGTTGAGATGGATTCACTCCCACTACAGCTTTCAGTTCATCATTATCCACCTTGGTCTCAGGTCACACACGTGGCACATTTTCAAGATTAAAATCACCAGAATGGACCTTTTCAAATCATCAATGTACTGTATGTTCATTAGCCACATTCTTTCCAAACACTTGGTTGATATTTCAAGCTGTCTGCACTGCATTGTTTCTACAATGGAACTCATATTCAAAAATCATGTGAATTTTTGACTTACCCATGGTTTTACAAAAATTGTTCTAAAAAAGCTTTGAAAGATAATCACAAGCCAAACCATGGGTTTGAAAGAATGAGGATGTGCCTTCACAATAAAAAATAAGAAGTGTCAAAGTGAAATGTTAGAGATATCAACTGTCAAACTTAGTACTTAAGGGAATTGGATATTTCATACTTAATAACATAAATATTCTAATGATTCAGAAGGCTTTTGTGGACAATGCAATGAGTGCAGCACAAATAAAAGTGTGGCACAAATGTTTCAAATATGGTCAAGAATCTGTTGAAAGTGATCCACATTCTGGAAGGCCTGCAACGAGCAGAACACCTGAGAATGGTGAACATGTACAGGGTAGTTTAAGAGACACTGAGAGAACTGTGTGAGCTCCCAAGGTGCCTACTTTGAAGGGGACTGAGGAATCATTGTCCTATGTACAATGTTTCTCGTGTCTTGTGTCTTCTTCAATAAATGTCTCCATTTTTCATATTTCATTGCTGGATACTTTCCAGACAGACCTCATATATCCAACCGTATCATTGTCTTAAAAGTAAAATAAATTAATGTTCAGATATTTCAAGAATTTATAACATGAGAAAAAAACTATTATAAAAGAAGTCTCAGACTGAGAATAAATGAATGAAAGTTACATACAATAAAAATAGAAGCATATGAAAAGGATAAACATTACAAAATAAAGAGATGTTCAATTTATCAGAAACATTAGAAGTTTGTACTTAATAATACAGATAATTAAGATAAGGATAAGACAGAAACAAATATATCCCTTTTTGAGCAAAACCAATTGACCTAACACCTAGAAACAAAAATCAGTAAAAGTATATAATATTTGAATAACATTTTAAAGCTTATAGAGCTAAATGTTCAGTCAAATATAATTCTTAATTAATATGTAAGGTTTGAAATAACATTTCTTTATTGAGAATATTCTGAGAAGGAAATCAAGTTAGAAATCAATAGCTATACAGGAAATCCTAGACATTTAGAAATTGTGTCAACAACCCAAGGTCAAAATAAGAAGTTACAGAGAAAGTGAAAATAGTTTTCACTGAAAGATTATGATAACAAATTGTATGATAAACAGGATGCAGCAAAAGCAGTATTTAGATACAAACTTAAAATTTGAAATATTAGAAAATAAGAAATGTGTACTATCATGACCTAAGATTCTTATTGAAGAAATTAGAAAAGTTTCTGTTCATATTCTTTGCCCACTTTTTGATAGGGTTGTTTAATTTTTTCTTGCTGATTTTCCTGAGTTCTAAATAGATTCTAGTTATCAGCCCCTTATCAGATGTGTAGCATGCGAACATTTTCTCCCATTCTGTAGGTTGTCTGTTTGTTCTCATGACAGTTTCTTTGGCTATGCAGAAGCTTTTTAGTTTAATTGGGTCCCATTTATTTATTTTTGTTGTTGCTGGATTGCCTTTGAGGTCTTCTTCATAAATTCTTTGCCTAGGCCAATGTCTAGAAGAGTTTTCCAACGTTTTCCTCTAGAATTCTAATGGTCTCACACCTTAGGTTTAAGTCTGTTACCCAGCATGAGTTGATTTTTGTGAGAGGTGAAAGATGTGGATCCTGCTTCAGTCTTCTACATGTGGCTATCCAGTTTTCCCAGCACCATTTATTGAATAAGGATTATTTTTCCCAGTGTATGTTTTTGTCTGCTTTGTCAAAGATTAGATGGCTATATGCGGATGGTTTTATATATGGGTTCTCAGTTCTGTTCCACTGGTCAATGTCCCTATTCTTGTGCCAGTACCAAGCTGATTTAATTACTACAGCCT
>CAUYRT010023576.1:0-33161 GCA_963574885.1 Lepilemur ruficaudatus
GTGAATGAGGAATAAAACACAGTCCCAGACTCAGTATTTAAGGCTTATGCAGATTCTACCTCTTAAGCGTTTTGAAATGAGCTCACCTGAGGGGCAGGCTTCCCTTTGTAACGTTTCTGTTGCATTGGTTTGGAAGTAGTGGGGTCCTCAAGTGGGGAACAGCAGCCAGAGGGGCCACTTACTTGAATCTGCGCTTATGGTTTGTTGGCAAATAAATTTCGCTGTACTCAGGAAATTTCGTGAAATCTATAAAAAGGGGAGTAAAAAAATTTAGCAATGCTCAGCATTTTCTGGGGATGGGGTGGGGTAGAAACTGAACAGAAAGGAGGGCTGTCCTGATTACCTGTGCTTGATCAAAGTTGTCTTTCCAGGTAAATCGGAGGTTTGAAGTACATGCTCCTCTGTTTCAAGCCAACGTCGGTTTATGCATCCGTTTCCTACTTAGGCCCTGGACTCAGGAGACCCAGCCGTCTTCACTGCTGGGTCACCAAACATTAACTGCAGCCCCTACCCTCGGTCTGGGCCTTGGGCCCGTGCAGCCTTCAAGCCGCAGGAGCTCTGGTCTCTGCGTGTCCTGTCCCCGTCCAGCCCCCACAGCCAGGGGAGCAGGACCTCGGCGGCCCCGGACTCGAGGGTTCGGCTCCAGAGAAAGACGCAGCGCCAGCCCCGCGGCTCCCGTTAGAAAATGCTGCCCTGCGTCTTGGATCCCCCTTTGTCGGGCCTCGGCAAGGTGTGTCCCCTAGAAACGTGGGGCGAGCAGGGTACGTCTGCTGTAAGGGGGCGGCCGATGGGGACGGAGACCGGATGCGGGCCAAGCTGAGGCTCAGGGCATCCCGGGGCGCCCTATGCAAATCAGCCCGCAGGCCCCGCCCGCGCCCGCGGCTCCGGAAGCGCCGGGTCCCCGCGCCGCGCTCGTCTCCCGCGCTCGCCGCGCTTCCGGCCGGGCCCCGCGCCCCCGCGCCCGCGGCCATGGCGGCGCGGCCCGTGCGCGTGCTGGTGGACATGGACGGCGTGCTGGCCGACTTCGAGGCCGGCCTCCTGCGGGGCTTCCGCCGCCGCTTCCCCGGCGAGCCGCACGTGCCGCTGGAGCAGCGCCGCGGCTTCCTCGCGCGCGAGCAGTACCGAGCCCTGCGGCCCGACCTGGCGGTAGGGACCGTCCCGGCTCCGTGCCGCGGATGCCCCATTTCTGAGCCCACAGCTCACCCTGGGGCAGGAACGCTGGGAGAGCGCCCCGCTTGCTGAAGCTCCGACTCGGGGACCAGGACCCCCGGGAGCTTTGTTGCGGGAGTCCCGGGGAGCTAGATCTGCTGGAGGCAGACGCCAGGACCGAGAACTCTTATCTTTCAGGACAAAGTGGCCAGTGTTTATGAAGCCCCGGGCTTTTTCCTAGACTTGGAGCCCATCCCGGGGGCCCTGGAAGCCTTGCGGGAGATGAATGACATGCAAGAGTAAGGCGGGCGGGGAGGCGGGGGCGGGGCCTCGGGGACGGGAGGGCGCGCGGACACCGCTAACTTGCCTGGCTTCCCTGCAGCACCGAGGTCTTCATCTGCACGAGCCCTCTGCTGAAGTACGAGCACTGTGTGGGTGAGAAGGTGCGGCTGCCCGAGCGCCTCCTGGGCACGTGTAGCTAAGTCCTGATTGTAAACATAGAGTGGGGTTCGGGGACAGTGGACTAGTGGCTCTAAGGGCTTAGACCCCGCTCATACCTACTCACTGCCCCTGAATTCAGGGTCCCATCAGGCCCTACTGACAGGCCTGTGTCTCCTACACAGTACCGCTGGGTGGAGCAGCACCTGGGGCCCCAGTTTGTGGAGCGAATTATCCTGACAAGGGACAAGACAGTGGTCTTGGGGGACCTGCTCATTGATGACAAGGACACCATTCAAGGTTGGATCCATTATCCTTGGCAACCTCCAGGCATATGGCCTGCCCGGATTACAGAGAGGGAGTAAAAATAACCAGATTACGTGCTTGCTGCCTTTCCTGTCCTAGGTCAAGAGGAGACCCCAAGCTGGGAGCACATCTTGTTCACCTGCTGCCACAACCAGCACCTTGTCCTGCCCCCCACCAGGAGGCGGCTGCTTTCCTGGAGTGACAACTGGAGAGAGATCATAGACAGCAAGCGGGAGCAAACAGGCCCTGCGGTGGGCAGAAGCTGAAGCGGAAGGAGGGGAAGGCGGGCCAGCAGGGAGTCCCTGCAGAGTCCGGTGACGGGGCAGCACCGTGGAGCAGGCAGACGCTGGTACCTCTGTGCTGGCACAGGCACGGCCACCTGGCTTTTCCTGAGATGGCTGCTCCTGGAGCATGCTGGCATGAAAATACAGTCAGTCAGGACCCTTTTAATAAAAAACTTTGGCTCTCTGGTCTTTAGATATCTTTTATTTGGCAAAGTAAAGGGACAGGGGCTGATAAGGAGGCCATCGCTTTTTTCTCCTTAGGCCAATGGCCCGAGAATCCGCCCCACTCCAGACACACCTGGATACCGTTCCTCTAGCACCCGCCTTTCCTTGGCCATCTGAGGGGTCAACCTTAAGGAAGCGCAAGAGGGAGGCCAGGACACCTCCACTCTTCCCACGCTCCTTCCTCTGTTGACCAGCGCAAACACACGCTTTATGTCGCATCTCTTCCTCTGTCTCCATCGCTCTTTCACCTGCATCCCCGATTCCCTGACGAGCCTGAGGTACACTTCTAGAGGTAGGGACTCCCCCTCACAGGCTGTGACAGCAGAGGGGGAGGGCCATGAGTGGGAGGGGCAAAGATGCAGCTCCAAAGGCTCCTGCCTTTATTCTGACCTGTGGACAGTTAATCCGGCCGCAGCGTTACCTAGGTTGGCATCCACTGGGACCCTGCTGCTCAGCCTGGAGAGCTTGAGAGGGAGGGCATGACACCTTCCCAGGGCCGAGATCCTTTCACCACGAGGCTTCTCCCTTCTATCCCTCAAAATTACTCCAGACGTTTCTTGAAGTGGTAATCCCGTATTTCCTCAGGCGCAGGCAACTCTCCTAAGCCTCAGTCCCAGCTGCTCCTCCTGAGAACACCCTTCTGCAAAGCCTCTGGATCCAGGGACCCACCTGCTTCTTACCCAAGGGCACGAGCCTGGCAGTGGGGTGGCGCCGGAGGCAGGGCCCTCACCCCCAGCTGGTTGAGAGTGCCAGCCTATGAAGAGGGCACCGCTTTGACTTCTTTCTCCGTGTGTCTCAGTGTCTCAAAGTGTGGCTTCCTCACTTGTAATGCCTTCTCATCACAGTGTAAATACCTGTCGTGCTGGAAAAACTCACCTTTAAAATGGCTGAAAAGGCACCCGGGCAGAATGTGCTCCCTGCGCCCCACCAGGACAGAGTTCTCCAGCCTTGGGGTCTCCTTGGGTCAGCACTGTTCTGGGGCTGCAGTCCTCGGCAGAGGGATACCCAGGGCAGAGTGAGCCTGCCTGCTGCGGGCTTCGGCCACCTGGCTTGGGGAACAGAGGTCCTCTAGGAAGATCTGAGCCAGGTTCCGGAGCCTCGTGTTGGCGGAGAGAGAGAAGCGCAGCATGCACTGGACTACGGGCAGGGCGGTCAGCTCGGGGTGGGAGCCTGGGCCCGGTGAGCTCAGGTATATGAGCGTGGTGACAGCGGACAATACTGTCTCCTCGTTGGGACTGGACAGGCAGTTGGTGATGAGCGGGATGCCTCCTGCCTGCAGGATGTGCTCCTTGTTGGCCCTGTCTGGGCACAGGTTGCAGAGGCCTCCTGGGGAAGAGTGAGGATGAGTCTAGACGCTCCAGCCCAGGGCTTCCTTCCTGCTTCCTCCCAGCTGCTTTGTCCAGTGAGTCCCAGGGAAGGGTCTGTGAGAAGCTGGCCCAGACACAAAGGACCTAAAGTCCATTCTGGTCTCCAGCCTTCTCTCTCAAGGTTCCAGGAAGGTCTGCAAGCTGCTACTGCTCGCCATAGCCTAGACCTTCCAGAATTGGGCTCAAATCCCCTTCCCTCTTGATTCAGCAATTTCAATAGCTGAAATGCTTTCCTTTCTTAAAAGTAAAAAACAAGCTAGGCATAAAGGCTCATGCCTGTAATCCTAGCACTCTGGGAGGCCATTTTCCTCCTGCTTGAGGCCAGGAGTTTGAGACCAGCCTGAACAAGAGTGAGACCCCGTCTCCACAAAAAACAGAAAAATTAGCCAGGCATGGTGGCACATGCCTGTAGTCCCAGCTACTCGGGAGGCTGAGGCAGGAGGATCGCTTGAGCCCAGGAGTTGGAGGTTGCTGTGAGCTATGATGATGCCACTGCCCTCTAGCCCAGGTGACAGAGCAAGACCCTGCCTCAAAAAAGGAAAACAAAAAAAGCATGGTGGCATGCACCGATAAGTCCCAGCTACTTGGGAGGATCCCTTGAGCCTAGGAGTTCGAGGCTGCAGTGAGCTATGGTCAAGCCACTGCACTCCAGCCTGGCTTGACAAAGCAAGATCAGTAAGGTGATGGTTTCACGGATATATACATATGTTAAAACTTATTTATACCCTTTAAATATGTACAATTTATTATGTCATTCAAATCTCAATAAGGCTGTTAATATTAGAAAGGAGCTAACATGTAAACTATCTTTGTCCTACCATTCAAACATTTAACATTTTTCATCCCATAATTATTATTTTTTTTTTAAGACTGGGTATCGCTCTGTCACCCAGGCTAGAGTGCAGTGACACGATCACAGCTCACTGCACCCTCCAACTCCCGGGCTCAAGCAATCCTCCTGGCTCAGCTTCCCATGTAGCTAGGGCTACAGGAACATGATACCACACTTGCCAAATCTGTAAATTTTTTGTAGACTTGGGGTCCTGCTATGTTGCCCAGGCTTGTCTTGAACTCCTGGCCTCAAGCAATCCTCCTCCCTCAGGCTCCCAAAGTGCTGGGATTACAGGCATGAGCCACTGCACTTGGCCTCCACAATTTTTAATATTTGAATACACATAAATATTTAATAAAAATGGGATACTCTCCTTGCTGCTTTGTAACAATGTATTGTGAACATCTTTCCATGCCAATAAATCCACAATCATGGCTATGCAGCCATTGTGGTTAATAGAATATAATTTATTAAGGGGTTAGAGCATTTTTTGAAATGTGGTGTGACTAAAAAAGAAAAAAATTAAAAAGAAGAGGTTAGAGGGCATTTTAATGTTATTTCCATGTCACTGTTACTGATTCTGGGGGCAAGACAGAAAGACCAGAGTGAGAAACCCGTGATTCTGGATCGAAGAACCCATGAGCTCAGGCCGTATGGTCAAACCCGTCCCCCATTCTCTCAGGTCAGGCCTCCTCAATTTAACGACCTCTTGGCCTTGGGGACAGATGCTACCTTGACTCGGAGATCACTCTGCTTAGCACTGGCTGCTCATTGTGGGAAGATGACTTCCTGTGCATCCTGACTCAGCTTCCTGCCATCATGGTGCCTCTCCCTTAGGTTCCTGCTTAGTGGAAGGAAGCCAGCTTCTCAGCTCATTTGCATAACATGTCTGATGAGTCCCGCATGACCAATCAGGAGTGAGGGTCACAGCCGGCCCATTTCGCCTGTTCATCTCAAAACTAGCAAAGAGAACAAGACCCACCTGAGCCTGACACCCAACTAAGACACCTTCCCCAGCAAAGGGCACAGGCGCCGTGGTGCCCCAGCCAGGGAACCTCGTCCTCTGCCAGGAGTAGGAGTCAACTAAGGTTTGGCTCTGCTGCCCCCTCCTGAGCAGCACCGGGGGCAGGTTGGGTCCTGCTTTCTGGAAACATTTTTAAAGGTTCCCACTGCATTTCGAATAAAATGCAAACTCCCTGCGTGCTTTTCACCCCTGTACCACCCGATTTTCCCTCTCTCTGGCACCCACTGCAATTGCCAACCTCGGTCTATCCCTGGGAACTTTCGGCCCCAGATCGTCACATGCTGACACCCTCTTGCTGGTTACAGGCACCCCACTGCCTGCCTCATGAGTGAGGGCTTCCCTACAATAACCTAACTAGCTGCTCTGCCACGTTCAAGACGGCCCCTCAGCACCCGATGTCATTTTCTCCATATACTTAGAACTCTAAGAAATCATCTTCAAGATTTGCCTTCTGGCTCATTGATCACTGTGCCCCACTGGAAGGTAAGTGCCCTGAGGTCACAAGACCTCGGCTGTCTTATTCCCACCATATACGCGTGCCTGGCACAAGAGGTGCTCCACGAAGATTTGCCGAAAGTCTCCTACAGCAGTGACCAGGAGAGGGTTGAGAGAACTGCAGAGGACTGGGGGGCTAGGCAGGACAGCTCCCTGAGATCCCACCCTGGACTTCTGCAGCTCTGGGTTCCTGGCTGTGGCTCACAGGCAGGGCCTGTCTGAGGGAGGAAAGAGGCTCAGTGGCCTCCCTGGAGTCCTGAAGAAGAGGAGCAGCAGCAGAGGGCGACAAGGCACTCTGAGCAAGAGGACCCTCTCTATGGTGCCCTCAGAGCCTTCCCTGCCAATCTCTGCCGCAACACCTGCTCCACTGCAGGGCAGCCTTCAGCATCAGCTGAGGGCATCCTGTGGACTGCTTGCTGTCCTTGCTGTCTGTCCCCTGCACCAGGTGACATAAGGCAGGGCCCTTCTTACTGGTTTAGCACCGCAGCGCAGGCGCCTGGAACCGTGTCTACTCACTGAACACGTGCTGGGCACATGCCTGAACCCTACGAGGCAGCGTTCTTATCACCGCATCTTAGAGGAAGAAGTCAAAGCTGTGAGAGGTTGAGGGACTTGTCCAAAGTCCCAAGAGAGGGAGCACTTTGCCACTCCCATAGGAAACGGTGTCCCTCTGAAAGCCATGAGGACAACTTAATTTTGACTTAGGCACCTGCCAGGCTCAGGCTGGAGCAGGGACAATGTTCTGGAAGGCCTTTACTTCTCAGACACACCTATACCATTTCTTCTGAGCTGAGGGTGGTGAGCCCACCTATATCCGCACTGTGGGCTTGGGGTGGGGCAGAGGTGTGGTAACGGGATTTATCTCTGCTCTAAAGTGTGATATGATAAAGCCTGAGTCACTGCCTGGCTGGTGAGTCATCATCACACCCAGGTGTGCCTGGGCAGGGCACTGTCCTCCAAGCCAGGGGATAATCAGACGGCATCTGCTGACAGGAGGAAGCCTCAGGACAGCCGGCCCCACTGCCTCTCCAAGCAGAGGCCTGGGACGCCTCCAAGATGGATCAGGTGCCTACCAGAGCTCACCAGCTGCCTGGGCCCCAACTGCAGGGGCAGTGAACTCTTTAAGGCCCTCTGCCTGGCTGGCAGCATTCCTCAGAGATGAAAAGGTGAGTGAGGGCCTGGAAAGAAAAGGGCAGAGGATTTCAGGGGCAGCAAGATGAGCCAAGATGGCACCAGAGGACCCATGAGAGGCCACAGCCATTGTCACTTGGAGCTTCCCTCCAGGCCACCTCTGTGAGCCTGCCATAAAGAAATGAGGAGAGCCATGGAAAATCCAATGCAGAAACTGGAAGCTCCCTATAATTCTCAACAATAGCAAAGTAGCTAAATAAATTATGGTACATCTATATGACAATTATATAGCTCCTAAAAATAACGTCTTCAAAGACATTTCCCATATTTAATGTGGGAAAATGCTTCCAATGTAAGGTTAAGGAGTTAAAAAGGACACCAAATTGCATATACAATAAAATAGTTCCACTAAGATGTCACCTCTGAGCGCCTCCCAGCACGCCGCCCTCACCGGGCTTCAGCTTTTTTTTTTTTTTTTTTTTGAGAGAGAGTCTCACTCTGTTGCCGAGGCTAGAGTGCCATGGCATCAGCCTAGCTCACAGCAACCTCAAACTCCTGGGCTCAAGCGATCCTTCTGCCTCAGCCTCCCGAGTAGCTTGGACTACAAGCATGCGCCACCATGCTCGGCTAATTTTTTCTATATATTTTTAGTTGGCCAATTAATTTCTTTCTATTTGTAGTAGAGGAGGTCTCGCTCTTGCTCAGGCTGGTTTCAAAGTCCTGACCTTGAGCGATCCACCTGCCTCGGCCTCCCAGAATGCTAGGATTAGAGGCGTGAGCCACCGCGCTCGGCCTGCAGTGAGCTATTGATCAACTTATATCGATCATGAAATGTAAGCCAGAACTGTCACAGCCAAGAGGGGTCTAAGGAGACATGATGGGATCTCTAAAGGAATGAACGGATGATGCTGTAACAATTTGGCTGAATCTCAAAAACATCATGTTGAGTGAAAAATAACAAACATAAGAGCATATCCTGCATGTTTGCATTTATGAACTTCAAGGACAGGCAAAATTAACCCATGGGAAATGTTAGAACAGTGATTGCTTTGGGGTGGGAGATACTACTGACTAGGAGTTGTGAGGGAAGTTTCAGGGGAGAGGGAAGCATTCTACATTTTGTTTTAGGAGCTGGTTAAATGAATTTAAAAATTCATCAAACTGGCACCTAAGATATGTGTACTTTACTATCTGTTGCTCATACTGCAATTTTAAAAAATGACTACAAAACAAAAAGGAGAACAAGTTCTAACTGGCCGATGAACATGCTTCAGACAAACAGACAAGACTGAGATAGAACAAGAGGCAAAGACAGGGCCCTTCTAGACATCTGGAACCACAGGAGCCCAGGGAGAGGCAAAAGAGGAAACCTCAAATGCAGCCTGGGATGAGAAAGCCAGAGACTTGGAGAGGTCAGGTAGGTAACCTCAGGTCACACAGCAAAGAGGGTGTTGGTGCTGGGAGGGAAAACCTGGCCCACACGGGCAGGGTCTAAGCAGTGTCCCAGGGATCAAATGAGGTGATGCAGACAAGTGCTTAGCTAGCACTTGGCACCTGGTGGCTGGGTGAGCCCAAGACATTACTCCATCTGAGGACTCACCCACTCTGGGGCCTGGGCTGATGCAGCCCAGGGTCAAAATCTTCGTTGGGGGCTGGGCACAGTGGCTCATGACTATAATCCTAACACTCAGGGAGGCTGAAGTGGGAGGACTGCCGGAGCTCAGGAGCTTGAGACCAGCCTGAGCAAGAACAAGACCCCACCTCTACTGAAAAATAGAAAAATTAGCTGGCTGTTGTGGCGAGCTCCTGTAATCCCAGCTATTTGAGAGGCTGAGGCAGGAGGATCGCTTGAGCCCAGGAGTTTGAGGTTGCAGTGAGCTACGATGATGCCACCACACTCTACCTGGGGCAACAGAGCAAGATTTGTCTCAAAAAAAAAAAAAAGTAAAAGAAATCATTATGGCTTTTCATAATTTTAATCTAGATATTTTACTTCTAGAAATTTATTTTATAGCTATATTCCCAACAAGTGGGAAAAGACATACAAATAAGGTCATCTACTGCGGCACTGCTGTGACAGTGAAACAGAAACGACCTCAGTGTCCCTCCCTAAGGGGCTGACTAGACACTGGTACCATGGACTGTCACACAGCATTTGTGTGAACAGAATGAGGCAGGTCTTTACAGACTTACAGGGCAGGTGTGCCAACACGTGTTGCCAAGTTAGAAACAAGTGACAGTCGCTACCAGCAAGGGCCACTAAGGGAGACCTACTATTCATTATATGTCCTTTTGAATTTTGTACCATGTGAACCAATTATATATTCGCATAAACCAAACACACACACATACACACATATCTTGATTGTGCCTAGAACTCAGGGCAGGGCAAACTGGTCCCTGCAAGTCTGGGAAGGATGGGGAGGCTGCCCTGACCCAGGTGAGGGAGGTCTAGAACCCGCCTCCTGAGCTGGTGAAGTGGGAGAGATTAGTGGAGCCAGAATCGCAACATCACCTGCTTCCTGTGACAGGAATCCTGCCACAGGTGGATGGCTGGAGAATTTCTTCTTAAGTAGAAAGATGTGGCCAGGTGCGGTGGCTCACGCCTGTAATCCCAGCACTCTGGGAGGCCGAGGCAGGCGGATCGCTCAAGGTCAGGAGTTCGAAACCAGCCTGAGCAAGAGTGAGACTCCCGTCTCTACTAAAATAGATAGAAATTAATTGGCCAACTAAAAATACATAGAAAAAATTAGCCGGGCATGGTGGCGCGTGCCTGTAGTCCCAGCTACTTGGGAGGCTGAAGCAGGAAGATCGCTTGAGCCCAGGAGTTTGAGGTTGCTGTGAGCTAGGCTGACGCCACGACATTTACTCTAGCCCAGGCAACAGAGCGAGACTCTGTCTCAAAAAAAAAAAAAAATAAGATTAGCCAGGAGGGGTGGCACACATCTGTAGCCCCAGCTACGTGGGAGGCTGAGGCAGAAGGATCACTTGAGCCCAGGAGTTCCAGGCTGTACTAAGCTATGATTGTACCACTGCACTCCAGGCCTGAGAGAGAGTGAGATCTCATCTGTAAAAAAATAAATAAAAAGAGGAGGTTTTTTTATTTAGGGGAAGCCACCAAATATGGCGCTGGGGAGCCATAAATGTGGCGCTGGGGCAAGGGCTGTGCATCAGACAGATCCAGTCATAGCCCCAGTTCTGCGACTGAAGTTCTAGGTGACCACAGCAAGCCACTTGATTTCTCTAAGCCGTGGTAGTCTTCACCAGTAAAATGGGCAGAGAGAATAAAATGACATGATCAGGGCACCTTGCTGGCACACGGTAGATATGGACTGAGCATGGTGCCACTCCTGCAGCCCACAGATACAGAAAAGTGCCAGCACACACAGGTAGAGTTGAATGGTAAGAAGGCAAATGTCTATGTCACCAGCACCAAGGTGATCCATAAGCCTCTGCATGTGCCTTTCTGATCCAATCCCCTCTCTCCGAGAGATGCACACCTTCTTGATCACTCTGTATTACTAGGTGTCTAGCATCATTTGCTTAATATTATTGCATGTAATTGTAGATTTCATTTTCACTGCTAAATAGCACCAACAACCGTGATGTCAGTATCCATTCTGTTTCCAGTTTGGGATTGTTACAGACAATGCTGCTAGTGGCATTTTTGTGCATGTGTCTGGATGTACATGTTATAAACATAATTGCTAGGTAATGGGGTGTGCTTACCTTCAATTTTACTAAACACTGTTTCCCAGAGACAGGCGACTGATGATTTATATTTATCAGCCTTCATCTGAGCACCACTACCATCTGGTGGCAGCTACATGTATTGCAGGATATAGAAAACAGGAAAGTGATTTCACTTGAATTCTGGGAGGTCACCTTCTTGAACCCTGTTTAGGTAACAAAACCACCAACTATTCTATGATATTCTAGGATTCAACCAGTTTTCATGGAAGCAGAGAATTGTCTACTGATTGCTATATACCACCATACAGCATCTAGGATGGCACAGGTGTATCAGACATCTGAGAGTCAGCCAGTGGTGCTTTGGACAAACATTCCCAAATTAATACTAAAGGCTACTAATGCTTTCATTTGGGGCTTGAGCTCAGCATTCTTGTATTCATTGAACAAGTACTTACTGAGATCCTGGCTTTACATCTGGTTCCTCACAATTCACCCCCTCCCATCCAACTTCCCAAACAAGGGCAGCTCTGGCCTGACCCACGCTGCCTCCCAGGGGCAGTTCCTCTATGACGTGGATCCAGTGTGGCCCTGGGCTGTGGGCACCACCAGTGGCAGCAGGGATGACTTCCCACCAGAACTAACAGACGTGGCAGAAGCAGCAAGGTGAGGCAGAAACAAAGAACAAGGGAAGAAGATGTGGAGTCCCGGCCTGTGTTCTGCCAGCTGGGTGCCCTGGGCACAGAATTTGGATCCCGGATGACTGCGGTAAGTCCTGGCTCCAGTTATCACCAACAGCGTGAGCCTCAGGCACTGGTGTTCACCTCATTGAGGTGGCTTCCTGATATGTAGAGGGGTGCGGTGGGTGATTAAGAGGTCCTGCAGGGTGGGCGTGTGGTGATGTATGGTGGTCATGGGGTAGGTGTCCAGAAAAGGTAGCTTTTATCATAGTAGCACCCAACCGGAAGCCTGGACCCTGAGGGGAGAAAAGGCAGCCAGCAGCACAGCCAAAGGGTAAATAAAATAGTTCAAAAATCCTTCTAAATGGGCAAGCCTCCAAAAGAAATGGCCAAGAAAGAGGAAGAAGGCTTGAGAACCCCTGCGGGTTCTCTGCAATCGCTGTTACCAGATCCTTTCTTCGGGCTGCAGCTATGCTGGGTGGGGGCAATTGAGAGAAGGTCACAGGAGAAAGACCCCCACACAGAGATGATGGTCAGCGAGGCCAGGCTGCCACTGGTGAGCAACCACCCAGCTTTCAGGCCCACTGCCACAACCATCAGCAACACAGTGACCAGTCTGAAGCCCCGGCCAATATCAGGCTTCCAGCCCTCAGAGAGGAGACAGCGCCTCTGGGCAAAGAGCAGAGCCACCATAGCAGAACCAGCATGGAGGGACGCCTGCGAGAGTTGGGGGGCTGCAGGGACAGATGGAAGGAAGCCTGCACTGTGACCCTGCCAGCTGTAACCAGATGAGGAGTGGCTGTCTGTACCTCAGTTTATCAATAAAATGAGGGGTTTTTTCTAAATTTTTATTTTTTAGAAACAGGGTCTTGCTCTGTCACCCAACCTGGAGGTACAACGGCAAAATCATAGCTCACTGTAGCCTTGAACTCCTGGGCCCAAGCGATCCTCCTGCCTCAGCCTCCCAAGTAGCTGGGACTACAGGCATGTGCCACCATGCCCGGCTAATTTTTTCTATGTATTTTTAGTTGGCCGATTAATTTCTATTTTTAGTAGAGACGGGGTCTCGCTCTTGTTCAGGCTCTTTTCGAACTCCTGACCTTGAATGATCCACCTGCCTCGGCCTCCCAGAGTGCTAGGATTATAGGTGTGAGCCACCGCGCCCGGCCTGAAAAAAGAATTTCTATATGCTCTCAGAATAAATTCCAAACTCCTTCCATCCACTTCCCATCGATCTAAGCCTCTGTAAGTTCTGATGTAACCAACCTCTCTAACCTATTTTTGTGCCATTCTCCACTTCACTACCACAATCCTGCCACACCAACCTTCCTTCCGGCTCATGCCTGCTTTAGGGCCTTTGCCCATGCCGCACCTCGGCACCTTCCTATTGCGCTCTCTCATCACCCTATGTACTTCCTTCTGAGCAGCATCTTTTTTGTTTGTTTGCTCTCTGTCTCCTGCTCCTGGAATGTAAGCTCCTTGAGGGCAAAGTCCCTTTCCCAACTTGTTGACCACCTACCTCCCCAGCATTTACAACGGGATCTTGCGTATACAGTACATGCCTAATAAGTATCTGTCCAGTGAGCAATTCAATAGGTCCTAAGATCATAACAACTGTGGGAGCCATAAGCTACAGATTCCAAGTCATCTCTATTTCTCTTAATTGAAACATTAAAGTGTATGTGTTTTTTTTAAAGATAGAGTCTAGCTCTGTCGTCCCAGCTACAGTGCAGTGGCGTCCTCATAGCTCACTGCAACCTCCAACTCCCGAGCTCAAGTGATCCTTTGGCTTCATCCGTCCAAGTATCTAGGACTACAAGCGCAGTGCCACCATGCCAGGCTAATTTTTCTACTTTTTAGTAGAGATGGGGTCTCGCTCTTGCTCAGGCTGGTCTCGAGCTCCCAACCTCAAGCAATCCTCCCGCCTGGTCCTCCCAAAGTGCTATGATGACAGATGTGGGGAAAAAAAAGTTTTTAAAAAAACAATTTACAAACTTTTTTACTTCCAAGTGACTTCAATCCATACTCTTGTTTATGATCTTATCTCTAAGCAGGAGGGAGGGCAGACATGCAGAACGGGTCGTGGGCGTGAGTTCCAGACCTGTCTCAAGGGAGCTATGACCTGGACAACGTGTGAACGGCGGAGGTGGCACAGACATCGCGAAAGTCTGCTTTTACGGCTGAGAGAGTGCCTGAGACATTCCTTTCCCAACTCACTTATCCCACCCCAGTCCATCAGGCATCTGGGGAACCGGCCCTGCCCTTACCAATAGCAAACTCCACCAGCGTCTCATTCTCCTCCGACAGTGAATCGAGAAATAAATCCAGGACTTGCAGCTGCCGCAGATACTGGTAATTGTTGGGGTCATAGGCGAAGTTGGCGAGGTTGGCAAGGACTTGCTCCTTGGCGTCTGCAACGGGAAAGCGGCACTACAGCCAGGTCCGGGCGGCAGTCGCGGCCAGACTCTGCCCGGTCCCTCGGCCCTCACCCCGCGGCTCTCACCTTGGCTCTCTGTCTCCTGGAATTCCGTGACCAGCGCCTGCAGGTATCCCAGGCGCCCGACGTGGGGGTCTACCTTCGGCTTCTGGGCCATGATCCGGTCGGTGGAGGACCCGGGGGGACGGACGGCAGAGTGGGAAAAGCGAGGCCGGAAAGCTGGGCGAGAACTTCGCCCAGGCCGGGCAGGGCGGACGGGGGCGGCAAATAGGGGCCTTTTCTGAGTTCAGATTCTGCAGTAATTGCAGCTGGAAATGGGACGTGGAAGAGCGGGTGGGGTCTCAGGACCCTGTAAGAATTGGGTTTGAAAAGCGAAATACAGACGCGGGAGACAGCACGCGTAATCAGCTAGTCGCAGCTCGCGGGATACTGTAACAGCCGCCAAGTCCCTACTCTCGGGACGGGTTCTGGGCTTCCGGCGGAAGCCGCGCTAGCCCCGCCCCCAGAGGGCGGAAGGTGCGAGACCGAACAGGCGAGGGGCGGGGACGTCGCTGAGCTTCTTGGTGCGCGTGCGCGGCGCGCCACCGGCCGGACCCCTGTACCCTGCGGGAGCTGCTCCGCTGAGGCCACTGGGAGCTTTAGGAGCACAGGGGAGTGGGAGGGGACCTGTGTCGGGGGACGTCGAGGCAGAAGCACCTTTGGAGCGCGTGTGTCAGCAACCTGCTCCCATCCCACATCGGTCCTTTGCCCCTGTGGTTGGGTGTCCTTTTCCAGAAAGCCTGGGGACCCCAACCCTCTGCCCCTCACCCCACCCCCACCCCCGCAGCCCGGAGCTGGCTCCGTCACCTCTGGACAGAAATCAGGGACCTGTGTAAGGTCCTAAGGCTTTTTGTCAGCCAGGTGGATGGAGAGCGCCCCTGGCACCGACTAGCCCTAGAAGGAGCCTTGCATGCCTGGAGCTTGGATGTATCGCTCGGGAGCTTTCTGGGTTGTGGAGCCCTAGATGCTTAAATCCCTTGGCCGATTCCTTCTTGGGGCTTCTCAGAAAGGTGGTATGTGACTGAGACCTTGTGGTCACAGGGAACAGAGGACCAGGAAGGGAGGTGGCCTTACAACAGGTCCATTGTGCTTGAAAATGTGGGGCTTAGGCTGTGAGCTTCCTGAGGGTGTGAAAGTTGTCAGAATCAAAACAGAGTCAAGTGTTTCAAAAACCCTGATAGGCCTGGCTCGGTGGCTTACACCTGTAATCCTAGCATTCTGGGAGGCCGAGGCGGGAGGATCGTTCAAGGTCAGGAGTTCGAAACCAGCCTGAGCAAGAGTGAGACCCCCGTCTCTACTAAAAATAGAAAGAAAGTAATTGGCCAATTAAAAATATATAAAAAATTAGCTGGGCATGGTGGCACATGTCTGTAGTCCCAGCTACTTGGGAGGCTGAGGCAGAGGATTGCTTGAGCCCAGGAGTTTGAGGTTGCTGTGAGCTAGGCTGATGCCATGGCACTCACTATAGCCCGGGCAAGAGAGCGAGAAAGAAAGAAATTAACTTTTAGTTGTAAAAATATAGAGAGAGGCCGGGCGCAGTGGCTCACTCCTGTAATCCTAGCACTCTGGGAGGCCGAGGCGGGTGGATCGCTCAAGGTCAGGAGTTCGAAACCAGCCTGAGCAAGAGTGAGACCCCGTCTCTACTAATAATAGAAACAAATTAATTGGCCAACTAAATATATATAGAAAAAATTAGCCGGGCATGGTGGCACATGCCTGTAGTCCCAGCTACTTGGGAGGCTGAGGCAGAAGGATTGCTTGAGCCCAGGAGTTTGAGGTTGCTGTGAGCTAGGCTGATACCACAGCACTCTAGGCTGGGCAACAGAGTGAGACTCTGTCTCAAAAAAAAAAAAAAAAAAAAAAAACAGGCTGGCCAGAGTCATAAATCCTGATGGGAGTGGAGGATTATTATTATCATAATGGATTTTCTATTTTTCTTCGTGCTTAAAATTTTCCAAATTCAAGGTTGCAAATAAATGGATATTCAAAGAAAAAAGGAGAGAGATGGGAAGAAGGAAGGAGGGAAGGAGAGAGGAGAGAGAGGGAGGAAGAGGGGGAGGAAAGAAAGAATAAGAGCAATAGAGAGATATTCAGAGAGGGCTGTCTCTCATCAAAGTTCTCTGCAAAGAAAATGTTGGTTCAGAAAAATAACTGGTGATTCCAATATTAATACCAGATAACATTCTGGTATTAATAGTCTGCATATTATTGAAATGGCAGAAGTTGTTATAAATTTTCTTAAAAAGAAGAAGAAAAAAAAGAAAAAGGAAAAGCAAACTGAGATCATCAGGCCCTTTTCAAAGGGACAGATTGCTCAAGACTCTTCCTTTTTTATTATGGCTCCTTGACAGGTGTGTTGGAGAGAACCTACAGATTTCAGGCCTCTGGGTTCAGCAGAGCATTTGTCAAAGTCTCTGGTGATCTTTATAAAGAAGGTGAAAATTGTGGCTCAGATGATAGCATGGCAAGGTGGATTTATGACTGGTTGAACATTCATCCCCAAGAGGGACAGATTAGGAGCCAGCATCAGGCTGGAGGCAGCCCTTTAGTGGAAGACTGAAGAACTCCTGTCCAACATGTTGTAGTTTTTTAAAATCAATGACAGATGAACATACACACAATGTTTTGGCCAAATTGACAAGGGAGGAAAGGTCTAAGGACAACCTCAGAATATCTTTGATGAGAGAATTATCATCTAAAGATTTATCAGTATGTTACAACTAAGAACCAGTATTAGCAGCCTAAAATTTAGTAGTGTTTATTATCAAACAGCCAAGCAAAGTCAAAATGAAGAAAAGGCAAAAATATGTTAGGAAAAGACTTATTTGTGGACCAAGTGCACCTAGGGGCACTTGTTAGCTACAGATAACTGGCTTCCTTCTCTATGAATTTTGCCATCATCCTCTACTGGTTTAGGAAGCTCTCACTTAAACATTGTCTCACACAGAAAATTCCCTATGAATCAAGAATGTAAGTGGCTGCCGAAGCTAATTTGATCTGCTAATTTGCTTTTAGGGTATGTTAAAACAATTACTTTTCCAGAAGAGAAGCGGGAATGAAAACAATAATTGCATCTACCGTTTACTAAGCATTTACTATGGTGAGGCGTCGCGCCAAGTATTTTACATACATTGTCTCACTTAATAGATAAATAATCCTTTCCACGTGGGTGTTAATAAACTCCTGTCCTAGACAGGGAAATTTAGAGTCCAGAATAATTCAATGACTTGGCTGAAGCCACACAGCGGTTGGTTGAGCATTGGAGCTGGGATGCAAACGGCACTTCTGTTGTGCTGTTGCAGCTTAGGAGAGCAAGGCTTGCTCTCACCCTCTCTGGGCTGGCCCAACACAATGCAAAGTGTAGGGCTTAGTTTTGGTTGCCATGCTTTAAGAGAGCTTCAGAAAAACTTAGCTTATATCCAGAAGATAATGTCATCGGTCAGGCCAATGAGGGGACAAGCACACGGTGTGAAGTCCAACCAGTGGAATGACAGACTAGGCAACTTAGTCTGTCACAGTAGGTGCTTAGTAAATGTTTACTAAAAGACTGATTTTAGCTTGAAAAGAATTTCATGGTGTCTGCTGTTTCAGTTATCTATCGCTATATAACAAACAATAACAGTCACTTATTTTTTGTTGTCTGTCATGGTTCTGAGAGCTGATTGGACTTAGTTGGGTGATTCTCCATCAGTCTGTCAAGGCTTTGCAGGCAGATGGTGACAGGAATCAGTATGAGGAAAAGGAAGTATCTTCTCACCTGCCACTAGTTCCTGGCTGAGGCTCCTGTAACAAAAGACAGATTAACAAGAGAAAAGAATACCAATTTATTTCATATAAGTTTTACATGACATAAGAGCCGTCATAAGAAAATGAAGACCCAAAGAAACAACTAAACTTGTGTATTTTTATGCTAATTTTGATAAAGATGTATAGTCGTGGAGAAGTATGATTGGACAAAGGGGTATAATCTAGTGGTACTAAGCTGGGAGGAATTTAGCAAGGCCTGTTTGTCAGATTCTTCTCTGTGTCTCTGTGCCTTCAGAGACAAGGATGTCCCTTTCCTTCAAGTATAGAAAGGGCACCTTTTGAATGAGGTTTTATGAACTGCTTCAGGGGAGCAGGGCGAGGAGAAAGTGAGAATGACATTCCTGCTTCTGCTGTTTTCTCAAATGCTAAAATGTTGTATTTTTAAGTAGCATGTCCAGAACTCTGTCATTAGAATAATCTCAAAAGCTGTTGGACTCAGCTACCCAGAAGTTACATAGCAGCTCAGGGCTCAAATGTATGTGTCCCAAGTGAGAGAGCGAGTCCACTGGAAGCTGTATCTATCAAAGAGAATGCAGAAGTCACATTGGGTGGCTTCTATATTCTTTTTGTCGAGTCACAAAGGCCTGCCCGGTTTCAAGGGGAAGGGACATAGGCTCCACCTCTTGACAAAAGAGGGAAAAGATTCTGAGAAGGTTTATGGGACCAGAAATGTTATTGCAGCCATTTTTGGAAAACACAATCTGCCATGTCTGCCTAAGAGTATTTGGGATGGAGGTAGGGGACCAAAATTTTTCTATGTGGACAAAGAAGGTAGAGCTAGGCTAGATTATGCAAAGAAGTAAACTAGAGACAGATTTGGGTTCAATAAAGGAAAATATTTTAAAGGTGTTGGATTCTCTTAAGGTGGAATGGATTTTCTGCTACTGAAGTATTAAGCAGAACATTTCTAGGGGCTGATGCTGTGAGGTATCTGATCCCTTCCATGGAATGTGTCCAGGACTAATCTGCCAGGGGTAACAACCTCAGGGGCAGTGGCTGGAGCAGGAAGTCTTCATGAGAATCAGAGTGGCCAAAGGACTAAGCAAAGTAAAATGTTTTAATCTTTAAAAACTTTTAAAAAGCATGGATCCCAGGCTACCAGGAGTGGGGTTAGTAGGTTTACTGAAAGTAGCAGGTACTAAAACAGACATTCAAGTTGGGGATTCAAGCAAGAGTCTGAAACCAGAGAGGATCAAATAAATAAAAGTAAAGTAGATCTGGATCTAAAGGTCTGGAGAAGCTGGTGAAAGATGGCAGAGGGGACATGAGCAGGAAAAGCACACCCACCGTGTCCCTATGCTAGCTGGGGCCCTGGGGGTGCTGGAGGGGGAAGGAGGTGCCACTGGAAAGAGGTCAGCTTGGCCAAGAACATGGCGTAAAGTGGGTGACGTCAGCTCCATGTGGAGGACTTGGGTTAGGATGGGCAGGGAGGCACCTCCTGAAGCTGGGACCATTTGATTCTCATAGGGGCAGAAGTCATGTAGTGAATGATTGTCAATCTCTAGGCATTTGTGAATCAAAAGGGCTACCCATGTTCCTCTAGGTATTATATGAGTCTTAACAGAATAGATGCTTTCAGCCCTCTGATAACTAATCAGCAACAGCCCCTGCATCCACCTTCAGAGTGTAATGAAGCATGTGCAGGGAATCACAGCCCCATGGCTTACACATTAGCTCGCTATATGGTTTTGAAAAGATTCATTTCATAGTTGGAATCCAGATCTGGTAAACAACTCAGCACCATGGAGCCAGAGAGTGTCTTCTGCAGTCCTGGTAAAGGTCTTTGCTCAAACTAGGGTTGGTACATAAATGAGAAATCCCAATTGTATTATATTCATTCATATTCATTTCCCTCTCTCTCTCTGTCTCTGTCTCTGTCTCTGTCTCTGTCTCTCTCTCTCTCTCTCTCTCTCTCTCTCTCTCTCTCCCCTCCTCCCCCGCCACCCAGGCTTCTGGGAAAGTTATATAACTTTAGACAAGGTAACACTGACACAAGAAGTTAAGATAAAATTGGTGACAGGAAAATACAAATCTGAATCAATAAAGGAAATGTTATCCTTTGGACCACCAAAAGGACAAGGGCATTGGCTAGCTTTTGTGGCAGGCCAATTAGGAGAATGAGCAATTGGCCTCAAATGAGGGTACAAAAAAGGGGCGGAATAGATGGAACTTTTGTGATCTTCCAGAGAACCAGAATGACACACTGGCTAATCAGCCAGCAGCCCAAGACTACACTCAAAGAGACATGCGCTGCTGAGCTCTCAGGCTTGCGATGTCCTCCACAAGCAATTGGGCTCTGATCTTTCCCCATACTATATGGAGTGTACATTGTGCTGGACCTCTCAGTTATAGAAAACATCAGTCTAGGAACAAATAAATGAATAGAAATCAATATTTAGATACAGTTCAGCACATGGGGAGTCTGATTCACAGCTTCAACTTAAAACCTCTCTGGAAAAACACAGGAGCCAGAGTGGCATTTGCTATTCTTTATGCTTTTGTGTTCACTTTCTTGCAGACAGGATGGTGCTGTTATGCTGGAAAGTAAGGAAAGTTGGATTAAGTCCCAGCTTGAAACAGTGGTCCAAAGGCTCAAAGAAGAAATGTAGATGGAGACCAAAATGCTCATCTCTGCTTTGAACAGTAGAATTCTGTAGTTGGAAGTGGTCTCAGAAATTATCTAAACCAATCTTCTAATCTTAGGTATGGAAGAACCGATGCTATATAGGAAAATTATACATCTTCTGATCATTTCTTTCTGTGATAAAGTATATCTCCAATAAACACATTGAAAAAGAACGGAAAGAATAGAATTTGGGTTTTCAGAATTTTGTTTTCCAAACCCTACAATCTAGAATGATTGTTATTTCACTTTTCCACCCTTGCAACATGACCTGGTGGGAGGGAAGAAGCACTGTGGGTCAGTAATCCTGTGATCTGGCCTCAGCTCCACCCTAACTGGCTCAAGAGCCTTATCTCAGGTCCCTTTCTGCCTTTCTCTTTTTATCGCACAACCTAGCAGAACGCAGAGCATGTGGTGGCTGATGCTAAAGAAATGTTTGATGAATGAATAAATGCACTTAAGCTCTAAAATTTCATGCTTCTCAGCATAGCAATAAGAAAGAACAGAAATGGGAAGTTTCATCATCCATCAGAATATGGATATATCCAAATTCCTGGATATGTATTAAGATAAATGAATAGTAATTTTGCTTAAAAAAAAGTACATTTAAAAAAAGCAATTAACTTAAGGGCATCATGATGCCCCAGAGACGTTCATTCATGTCATTCATTTTAGGAAGATGAGCATTTCATTTTTATTCACTGGAGAGTCAAGACCCCTGAGGACAGCTTTATAAATTGATCTCCCTTAAGCTCCCTAGATCCTCACTTCTCAAAATGGGGGTTCATGGACCAGCAGCATCAGCATCAATGTCACCTAGGAGCTTGTTAGAACTGCAGAAGTTCAGTCCCTGCCCAGATCCTCTGAGTCTGAATCTGCGCTTTAACAAAGGCTTTAAGTAATTTGTGTGTGCACTAATGTTTGCAAAATGCTGCCATAGATCAGTGGAGCAGCCTGAGATCTTTGGTGAAAAGCATCATTCTTCTTTGCAGTTTATAGTTCCTTTCACTTCTATCAAAGAACCTGTCATGCACAAAATCTATTTGAATACTCAAGGATAAATACCTCATGAAACAAACTTCAAAAAGTCTTCAGAATATTCCCTTAATTATTAGGTTGAACCATATGAAATCACTGCCACTCAATGTTTTTAATGACAGAAATGGCAATTTTATACATTTCAGTATAATATAATGTCTACAATATAGTGAGTGCTTATAATGGGCCAGTGTTGGTGTTAAGTACTTTCTGAATGTTTATTCTAATCCACAAGGTACTCTATGAAGTGGATATTATTAAGCCCATTTTATAGTTGAGGAAGTTAAGGACTGGGAAGGTCATGCTTCCAAGGTTACCCAGCCAGCTATGAAAAAGCTCAGATCCACACCCAGCCCTAACCCCAAAGCCAAGTGTTTCTCAAAATGTGAACCTTAGACCATCACATTAGAACCACATGGGGAGTTTATTAGAATGCATATTTCTAGGTCCCATCCCAGACATATTGAGTCTGGAGAGTTCCAGTTCATCTTTGGTGCTAGGGCCTAGGAACATATATTTTAATAGCTCCTGTGTGAATTGGGCATGCTTTATTTGAGAACTAATTGAATCCCACTATTTGCATGCACTGCTTCTTTTCCAAGCAGATGATGGAAGGTCACTGACATAAAAATCTAGTCCACCCACTATAGACTGACCATGTCTGATTTCCTCCAGAAGGTCCTGGTTTATGAACATTGTCATGGTACAATTAGTAAAAGCTCCTCCCTTGATTCTCAAAAGTGTTCTTCTTTGAATGATAAATCATATAATCACTTTGTGTTGGGGAGGAAATTGCACTGGTTCTCTCCCACAAGAGCACGAGAGGCTCTGTTCCCCATAGGACAGCTCTCCTGAATTTCTCAGTGAGCTGAGCAAGTCCGAGTCTATCCCTGGAAATGTCCAATGTCCTGAGCCTCACTCGCTCTCCTCCCATCTGGCTTTGCTGGGCTTGCAGCTCCAGGCAGTGGCAGACAGGATGCCATCGTACTCAAGGAATCCCACAGGGCTGCCAAGCTGGTATTTCCCGGAAATTCTAGTTAATTAGTTAGTTCGAGTTTGATCTGCACTCTACTGACAGAAATAACTCTTTTTCGTTTCTCATCCTCTGTGCCACTGGGGGAGCCTTGCTTGAGAACCAGTCTTCATTCCTGCAGTGTTCGTGTCCCTACTAGGCCACAGATTCCCAGGGCTGGGGTTGTCTGATTCCACTCTGGACTCCAGCATGTGACCCAGAACCAGGCAATGAGTGAAATCCCAATAGATGCTTGCCAGTGGCCTATTAAATAGGGAAATTAATGTGGCTATCAGAGTATTGCCCAAGGAGCAGGTTTTGACAAACTAGGGAAAAAGAACAAGAAAACTGGTGGACAGAGAATGTAGATACATCAAGGCCTTAAGAGAGTTCAGAAAAGAAAAAAGCCTAAGGGTGTCTGCATAGTGAGGAAACAAAAAAATATACTTATCTTTAAAGAATATGCTAGCTACATCTTCAAATAATACACTCAATATATTCTTCTTTGACCTCTGGGCACCTTTTTAGGTAAAGCACTCCTGAATTTAAAATAATGGGTCTAATTATGAATATGCTACAGAAAATCCAAAAAGTCTGGAAACACAAGGAAAATACCGCATTCATGATGCCTCTTTCAGATTAACATTTTGTCCCTCTGTCAATTTATAGGTATTTGTTCTGCAAATATTTGTAAGTATTTTATCTTTAAATATATTTGGAGATTGAAGAAAATGTAACTTACATGCAGCTTGGAAATAAGTTTATTCTATGTGTGGTGATTAACTTTATGTGCTAACTTGACTCGGTCATGGGGTGCCCAGACATTTGGTCAAATATTATTCTGGGTGTGTTTGTGAGGTTGTTTTTGGATGATATTAACATTTGAATCTGTAGACCGAATAAAGCAAATTGGCCTTCTTAATGTGGGTGGGCCTCATCCAATCAATTGAAGAGTTGACTAGAACAAAAAGTGTGAATCAGAGGAAACTTCACCTGCCTGACAGATTGAGCTGGGATATTGGTCTTCTCTTGCTGCGGTATTGGAACTTACGCCATTGTCTCTTCTGATTCTTGAGCTTTTGGACTTAGGCTGGAACTTATATCTACAGCTCTCCTAGATTTTCAGTTTGCCAACTACAGATGTTGAGACTTCTCAGTCTCTATAATCACAAGAAACAATTTGTTATGATTTTCTCTTCTCTTCTCTTCTTCTTTCTCTTCTTCTCTTCCCTTCTCTCTCTCTCCATATGTGTGTGTCTGTGTGTGTGTGCATATGTGTGTGTATTATATATGTTTCTTTGGAGAACTCTATCACATTATGTTTCCATCTTTCATATATCCTGTACTTGACAACTTAGTCAAAAATCAAAAGGTCTTAGAAGAGACCTTTCTATTAAATAAAAAGACAGTATTCTTTCTTTCAGTATGTTCCTGCCTCAAATATTATAGATTGAATCATCCAACACTACTCCAACCTCTTTCTTGTGTTTCATTATTTTTAAAGCCCGGAAAGTTAAAAATTACATTTCCCAGACTCCCTTACAGCTAGAGTATTCCACTGTGACCTAGCTTTTGCCAAGCAGGTGCATCAACTCCAAGCTGAGCAAGTGGCAGTAAACGTGGTAGATTGATGGCCATCTGGAAGCACGGTGGCAGGAGTGTTCGGGTTCTTCCATGGCAGCTGTGATAGAGGTTCTGGTGCCTGACCAGTCCTGGGCTTCCATGTATACAGCAGCCAAGGTGGATATTTTCTGTACAGCAGCTGTCCTGACTGTAGCAGGGGCAGATTGGCTCCTGAGTCAGCAGTGGTGGCAGCAACTCCCATGCAGGCCAGTTTTGTAGTATGCCTTTGGGAATTGCTGCTGAAAGCTCAGCCTATGTTTGCTTCTCCAGCCATTTCAACAATCTACGCATACTTAAAAAACTACATAATAAATCTTTTCCACTTAATCTAACTAAAGTAAGATTCTGTTGATGGAAACTGAACCCTGACCAATTCAGCAGTCTGAGGAGAGAAGTCTTTAAGCAAAGACCAATGGACTAAGAGTCTGATTCTTGGCACACCGATTAGTCACAATGCTTTGATTAGAGGCATGCTCCTGCCCATCTGCCTGCTCTCGGGTCCAGGGAAGAGATTAGGGTTCCTATAATTCAACTTTTTCCATTGTGTGTTCATCTAATTATATTACCCACCTACCTCCAAAATGTTTCAGTAGTCAAATAAATGAGGGAAACAAAGTTAAAGGCAAAAAGTTTCGAATTAGAACCTTTAAGATGATTGTATTCATTATGTGATTCAAAGAGAGAAATAAGACATGCAGTTTCTCTTTAATGTTTTTGACCACTAATTCTCCATTCCTCAACCATCCCCTTTTATTCTTGCAAGAGTCACATTCCAAGAAAAACACTGGGAAAAAGCTGTGCCCAATTCATTTGAAGTGGTTAGTTCTGATCATAGAGAAGCCATTGCCAGGTGGGGTTTCAGAACTGCTTTCCACAGATGGTACCCTAGGATCCCCATAGCTTTTTTCATTCAAATTCCAAGGATCATGGGCACATCTGCTGGCTTTTTGTTTTATCATAAATCAAGATTTTTGTCTTTCCCCATAGAATCAACTTCATTTGGGACTAAAGATTAGTATATAGCATAATGGCTGTGATTGCCTGGGTTGGATTTCTGACTCTGATGCTTGTCAGTTGTGTGACCTTAGGAATGTTGCTAACCTCTCTGTGCCTCACTTCCCTATCTGCAAAACGGAGATGACAATAGTTGTGAGCATTAAAATATATGTAAAGTCTTGGCATAGAGCTGTGCTGTCCAAAATGGTAGTCATGAGTCCCATGTTTCTATTTCCACTAAAATTAGTTAAAAATAAGTTAAATTAAAATTCAGGTCCTTAGTTGCACTAAGGACCACATTTCAGCTGCTTGATAGCCATGTATGACTGGTGGCTACCAGACTGAACAGCACAGATGTAGATAGTTCCATTGCCACAAAAAGTTCGCAAGCCTGTGCACCAAGACCCAAATAACCCAACTGCATTCATCGGATCCTTAACTCTTCAGTTGGATCTCCTTCTAGTAGACTTCTTCTGGGAGACAAATGCAAATTGTAGGACCTCAGTCACTCTTTTCTTCCTCTTTTCTTTTTCCTTCTTTTCCTCCTTCCTTCTTCTCTTCCTTCCTTCCTTCTTTCCTTCTCTTCGTCCTTCACCCCCTTTCTTTCCCTGTCCTTCCCCTCTTTCCCTTCTCTGCCACTGTCTTTTCACTCAAATAGGATTATCAGAAAGTTTTATGGTTCCTTATCATAATTTGATTCCTGAATGTTTGCTGTTGGGTTTTCCTGGTAAAATACCCTGGTTCTCCAAGTTTACTATTCCAGTGTCACTTACATTCGAGCCCAAGAGCTCATATTCCTCTCCTACCACCTTCTGGAGAGTCCCCAATTCTGTCAATCATAAAGCTAAACCTGTCTTTCCAGCAACTTCATCCTTTCTCTCTATCAAAGTGAAAGATTTTGACATAGATAAATGTGCTCCTGTTAAATTATTCATAATAGCAAATGTCACTGTAATGAGATCAACCAAGCACTATTGCCATGGGCCTCAGAGCACAGGCTAGAGGGGACTTTCTGTTGACATCACACATTGCAAAAGATGTGACCACTAGTCCTTTCTAAAAGGATCATAATGGATATTGATTCTTAGTTTGGGAGTTTGGCTCATTAAAATACCAAACAGAATTCTCTGGGGAATGAGCTATATTGATTGGTTCATTTTGTTTTATAGGTTTGTTTCCTATATAACATGTAATTGTATTTTATGGTTGCTATAATATGCAAGAATTAAAGACCTAATTTGGCTAAACAAGAATTGGCTTATAAATTATGAAACATTCCCTCCCATCAAACTCCTGGATAATTAAACAAAATTTCAGCAAATGTTATCTTTGTAAATTGCTTTGTGTTGGGGTGGGAGATGGAAAGAAACTTTTTTTTTCTCCTGTCACTGTTGAACTTTCTTAGCATTTAAGCCACGAGTAATGAGTTTAGGGATTTCACAGAAGGCTGTTACATTTTTTCTAAGATCTACTAAACTGTCTTTTCTTTCACATTATTCTGCTTCTAAAATCTCAAAATGAGTTGCCATCAATGGTATGGTGGAAATGGCACAGGCTCTGAAAGTATTCAGACAAATTTGTCTTTTGCCTTTTGTTTGAACTAAGGTAACTTATTAAATGAGATATTTTCAGATTTCAGAAAGTTGTTCTCCCCCACACAAGTAGATTAAAAACTAATCACTCCTTCCTTTCTCCTCATTTCAGTAAATAGATTGTACTTCCATGTTCTTTGTTTCTGCTCTTGGCCCTGTCACAAGTGTTGGCTGATGGGAGGTTAGCAGACATGATGCAAGCAGCAGCTTCAAAAATGCATGCATGGTTAGGCTTGCTGTCTTGCTCATCTGCCATAGCCATAAGAACATGCTGGTATTAGCAACCTAGTCCCAGGAGAAGGAAGAGAAACACCTGTGGAGCAGAGCCCCCATTCCCACCCCCAAAATCCTCAATCAAGATCAGCTGACTCATAGCCAACTTGTATATTTGTGAACTAAATAAGTGACAATTGTTGTACGGTGCTGGGATTTGTACCACAGCTAATCAATACAGCCTCTCAGAATTCCTTCACCCATTACCTTCTCCCATTGTTCATGGAGATAGCTCTCTATAAGCATTGCCTTTAGAGATGAGGAAACACACGACCAAGAATAAAGAGATCCGTTGATACACTGAATGTATATGAATGCATCCAGTGGCAAAGCAATCCTTTCTATTTGCAAGAGTCAAGTTTGTTGAGACAGAACAAACTTGAAACCTCCTATGGTTTCCAAGGAGTAGCTGCCTGGCAGCTTTTATACTGTGAAACATACACTAGGGAATGGTGCTACTAAAACGGGATAGCTCACAAGAAAATAAGATGATAGAAGGAACAAGGATCTCAGGGGAGGTGGCTAGAACTTAGATGCAAGAGACCTTTAAGAAGGGCCCAGCTGAGTTTAACAAAAGAAACATAGGGAGAAAGGCTAAATAAAACTGATTTGTGGTTTCTTTTTTCCTTTGTTTAAGCCCAAGATACTACAACTCACTTAGGGAATCCAAGCATCTGGTGTGACCCTCTAAATGGCAGATTCACAGTGGCTGAGGGCGTTATCAAGTTAGTTGGGCTTCGAGAAGCTCCCTAAAACCTACCCACTTCAGTGATGGGTGGTAAAAATAGACGATGAGTTTGCACTCCATCCCAGGGACTCCTTGTACTTGAGCACAAGAGGTACTGAGTGAAGTAGAGGAGCTGAAGAGACCAGGGAAATTGGAAAAGGAATACACAGAGACAAGAACCTCAGCACCAGATGCCCAGTCTGAGCAAGGGGCATATGGCTTAAGCAAACAAAATAGGATCTTTTCTGGATCAAAGAATGTTAGCCATTAGGTTGAGTCCCCGAGTTTCTGTCTTACTTGACATTATCCAAAGAAGGAACAGAGCACAGGGAAATCTTTCCATCTGGGAATAACACTAAGGTCTTCTGAGTAATAAATAACAAGTATCAAGAAATTAGAGAAAGATCCCACATAACTGAAGGCTAAAAAGTGTCAGGTGACATTCAGTGTTGACAAGTGGCTGATAAAATGTTTCTGGAAAATGGTGTTCTTCCATAAAACAACATCAAAAGTGTCTTTATAGCCAGTTTATTATAGGTGATTAAAAAGTGAAGTAAACTAATGAAGACAAAGAAAATGGGAAAGACAGTGTTAGAGGAAGATGGAAAATGATGAATCAGTGTTAAGTGACTTAGCAAATACAAGAAAGAAGAATGCTAAAGGTCTATAAAGGAGGGTACCAGTAATATGCAAGATTTCAATTGCAGAATCCCAAAACACTCAGAACTTGGAGCTATCGGGACAAAGACAGGGTAGTGCACAGGACTGATATAAAGTCTATATTAGGAGATCTCTCCTGTACCCTCAGCCACTAAATGACAACCATTGTTCTACCCAAGACAGAGACAGACTTTTTTCCCCTGAAGACATTGAATGAGGATGGCCCCAGTTCCTATGTGAAGAGGTACCACACTGAAAACAGATAATTAAAGAAACACCTACATAATTAAGGCAAACACACTCTCCCCCATCCTCCTCTACTTGCTTACAGCATACCAGTCTACAAATATATGAGTACTAAGCAGGTGATTGCAAATCTTTTCTGTAGAAATAGATTAGCCCAAGAGAAAAACCCACAGATTTCCCTATTGCAAAAGCCAGCTTGTTCCCTGATTCACCTTCAGTGAAGCACAGAGGTTTAACAAAACTTACCCATATATGCAGAGATTTCAATCAGCTTTTTATTATTTTATATAAAATATAATTAGATCTACAAGGATCACCTGATATTTTTAAAAAGCTTTCAATATCAAAGACTGAGACTGGATTGGCTGCCTGTAACCATTGACCAAAAAACATGTCTTAATTATAAGAAAAAATAATATTTTTATGTATAAATTGAAAAGTAGGCATTCTAGGATGGGGATTGTGGTTCAGAGTCATCAGGGATACAGGCGCCTCCTGTGAAGATAACAGAAAAACTGTTTCATCAACCCAGCATTTCGCTTCCAGCTTCAAGTAATCTCATGGCCCAAATTAGTCACCTATGCAGAAGTAAACAAAACAAAGTGGTTTTCTAATGACAACCTCTGGGCAGCATTTGAAAAGATTGGGGGGAAAGAAGGAAGGAAAACAATAAAGTGTCAACCCACTGTTTAGGCACAGCTTCTGCATCGTTGTATTCAGACCTCACATGTATTTCTGCTCACCCTGCTCAGAAAAGCTTCAACAAACAGGAAAATACCCAAGAAGAGGTTTGTGTTAATCCAGGAGTAAAGCTGCTTCACCACCTTTTGCCAACAAGCTGTTCTTCCCATTACCCTAAAGCATGGCGAGTTATAAAACAGACCTTCTGTCTGGGAATGTGGAGGCTGAGAAGAACATTATCAAAGTTTAGTGTCATGAAAGCTTCATGGAACGGTTGTGCCATGATGAATAAACATTGTTTAGAAGGAGTAGAGAAATGAGCAGAGGACAAGGATGCTGTCACCTAAGCCTTTACCTCATTTTCTCAAATGGCAAAAGCACTTTGTAACTGAGAGAAACGTAATAAGGCGGAGAGGAGAACATTTCATCAGCTCCATCAATTGTGAAGCTAGGTCAGTGTAAATGTCTGAAATACGTCATCAAGAAACACTCAATAGGTGAATCACTGATACACAGAACGATACGGTTTAATCTCAAAAAACATTGCATCGAGTGAAAGAAGCCAGTAGGTAACTGCATGCATTCATTTTGTCACTGCCCTTTAAACTATACATATGTGATTCCTATACTCTTATAGTGTATTTCCCAACATAAATAATTCTAGGGGTTCACTCCTGCAATATTTCTAGAATATTAATGTTTCTACCTAAAAATATTGGTATCTATGCATAAGATCGTTGATGTCCATTGAAAACCTACTATGCTGTAGCTACTTTGTATCTATCTATGGATATATAATTATACATAATACTGAGAGTACCACCAAATTATTTGTCATTGTGCTAAGTTAGAGATTAGAAAGTTGAAGCTCAAAGAGGTAAAATAACCCTGCCCAAGACCTAGACATTCTTGCAGATCTATTTGACTTCAGGGTCCTTGATCTTTTGATATCGCCAGATTGTGAGTATTTCTGTTCTTTTATTTTAAGAACATTTCTAAGAGGAAACCAAGGGTTATTTGGAGCTGTGTGCAGAACAATTTCAGGAAAGGCAGTTAAAGTTCTCGTGTCCCAGAAATCTAAAGGAGATAGTTGCGGTACCTTTTTGCCACACAACCATTGTAGCCTCCCCGGAGGGCACCCCAGAACCTACTTTTAGCATTGCTCTTCCTTCCACCATCCTTCACCCTTCTAGATAATTACGTGCCCCAATGTTTCGAGAAGTTCCATCCTAGAAATTAACCTCATCAATGATATGGAACCATTTGTCTTTCCTGATGTGAAAATAAATGAGAAAACAACAGATGAATGACAAGGAAAAGCCAAAAACTAACAAAACTTGAAAGTGATGATTCGAATTGCCAGATGCATTAGATGAATTATGTAGGATCTTCCTAATGAGATGCACGAGAATATTTGACTCTTGCCAAAGAAAGTAAGCAGGACCTTGGTGATTTATTTAAGAAATTGTTTAAATTTACTTGATCAATGGCTGAGGCTCTAGAGGTGACACAGCCTGCCCGGAATTGTTCCTCTTTCTGGAGTAAAAGAAATGAATATAAGGAGAGAGAGATAACAAAAGTTCGATTCTGATCACAAAAAATGACTCACTCTGGTTCTTTAAGAAATCTCTTTAGGTTGGATAAATGGCAGAATACAGAATCTGCCCTCTTCTCAGCCAGTTTCATTTTAAAAAGCATCAAAGTGAAGCCTCCAGAAGGGAGATAAGTGCTGCAGCAGACAGCTGCAAACAATTAATTCTTAAAAACAAAACCGAAAACAGACTAATTAATTTACAAAGTGCAGGGTGTGCCAAGAGTGCAATAAAAATCCATCCCACTTAGCGTCCACCCGTGTTTCAGTAAAACAGAGCATTTGCAAAGTGCTATGTATTAAAGTATAAGGCAAAACTATTGTGCATAATTCTCAGATACCTAAATATGTCTAATAGGGACAGTTGAGATAAAGCCATTTACAATGTAACAAATTCCTTAATATCTAATTGGCAAACATCTGCACAGCCCATGTTACTAGGACCCGATCTATGAAATTTATAGTGAGCCAGTCAGCATAGGCTGTCTAGAACTTTGGTGGCTCAGACCAGGGTGGCAGCGAAAGATGTTGTGAGGAGGTTAGATTCTGGATCTATTTTGAAGATAGAACCAACAGGATTTTCTGACAGATTGATGTTGACTCTGAGAAAGAAAAAGGCACATAGGATAACCCCAAGGATTTTTGACTTCGAGCAAGTAGAAGATGGATTTGCAGTAAAGTGAGATAAAGAAGACTATGGGTAGAGAAAATTTGTGGGGAGAGGGAAAATGCAGTTTGGACATGTTGCATTTGAAGTATCCACTGTACCTCTAGAGAACTAGAGTAAACATTTGAATATATGAAGCAAGAGCTATGGAGAAAGGCAGTAATTAAGGTTTCAGGGACTTTATATTCATTACCCCACTTAATTCCACAGAAACCTATGTGTTAGAAATTTTACCTCTGTTTTGCTTTATACTATTTAAAGGACAAAGAGTGAGTATCAAATAATTTGAATAACTTGGTCAAGGTCATATAGCTGTAGATGGAGAAGCTAGAATTCAAACCCAGGTTGTCTACTACCAAACCAAAGTCCATACATTTTTGCTAAAGCATGCTGTCCCAGGAAAATGCCCTTTGCATCTTTTTACACTTTGGAGAAGTGAATGGCTCATCTACTTTTATTAATGAGAATATAGTTTCTAATTCTAGAAACCCCAAATAATACTGGTTTAAACAAAACCATTGAAGCTATTTCTTTTTTATGTAACAGATTGGAGATAAGCCGCTGTCATGGCAACTCTGCTGCAGGGCATCATCTTAGGACTCAGGCTCCTGCTATCTCCTTGCTCCACCATCCATCCCTCCTATCATCAGATTAGAATGGCTGCCATAGCCACAATCTAAGCAATAGGATAGAGAGAAGGAGAAACATAAGCCCAGTCTGAAGATTGCACACATCATTTTCATTCACATCCTATTGGCCAAAACTTAATCATATGGCCACCTCTAGCTTCAAGGCAGGCTGGCAAATATTTTTCTTTTCTTTTTATTATTTTTTTTTATTTCAGCACTATAGGGTACAAATGTTAAGGTTACGTGTATTGCCCTTGCCCCTTGTCCCCCCTGGAGTCAGAGCTTCAAGCATGATCATCCCCCAGACGGTGCTCATCACACACATTATGTATGTATATACCCATCCCCGCCTCCCCCTCCCGTCTGCCCGACACCTGATAAATGCTGTTCCTATGTGTCCACTTAGGTGTTGACCAGTGAAACCAATTTGCTGGTGAGTACATGTGGTGCTTGTTTATCCATTCTTGGGATACTTCACTTAATAGAATGGGTTTCAGCTCTATCCAGGAAAATACAAGAGGTGCTATATCACCATTGTTTCTTATAGCTGAATAGTACTCTATGGTATACATATACCATATTTTATTAATCCACTCATGTATTGATGGGCACTTGGGTTGTTTCCACAACTTTGCAATTGTGAATTGTGCTGCTATAAACATTCGAGTGCAGGTGTCTTTTTTATAGAGTGTCTTTTGTTCTTTGGGTAGATGCCCAGTAATGGGATTGCTGGATCAAATGGTAGACCTACTTGTATCACTTTAAGGTATCTCCATATTGCTTTCCACAGAGGTTGCACTAGTTTGCAGTCCCACCAACAGTGTATGAGTGTTCCTGTCTCTCCGCATCCACCAGGCTGGCAAATATTATCTTTACTTTGCGCATCCAAATATCAAATT